>JAQQRO010000126.1:0-11123 GCA_028454255.1 Halictus ligatus
GTCGGGTTGCCAACATTTAGGACATTTACAAATACAAAAATAGAGCGTACAAAGTACCCGCGTCGGCACATTTTCAAACTTTAACAAACATTTACAACTATTAGGAAGTACATAAAAATATAATTGGCTATGTGGATATGCGGAGGACAGTCCCCTCTATCTCTTGACTCAAACTAGAACTTTCTCGCGTGTTTAGTTTTTGCGTAACACGTCATTTTTTATCAAAATCCGGCATTTTTACAAAAACCAATATTTTTCGAAAACGTTGCGCGATAGAGCAATTCTGATTTCGAATTTGGTTTTAGAATGACAAAGTGTATAAGAATCACCCAACAGATATTGCAAAACTCGAAAAAAAAGTTTTATTTGGTTGGACAGTGTTGTTAATAACTAAACAACGAAGCTCAATTCGCAATTTTTTATTCTTCATTTTCATCTTATATTATCATAATATTTCTGTTGTAGCGGTACGCGATTCGCATCGCGAGATGTTAGCCTTCTTGTCTTCGGAAATGTAACGCCTTTCCGAAAATCAGTATATAAAGGAAGAAAATCCAGAAAAACTACTGTAAATACTTGTAAATACTTCTCGTGTTACTTGTACTTCTTGCGTTTCTGGCTAAGCGGTCTACGTGCTTCGTCTGTCGGTCTGACTGTACATAGAGCAGGCTATTAAATAAACAGACTATCCCGTTAAATAAACAGTCTCTGTTTTGTGGTAACACAACCCCAAACTGTCATATTTGTATAACATTACTTTTCATTTTTAACCCAGATTTGGGTCCTACGAAAAATCACTTTTTTAAATTTTGAAGTTACTAAATGGAACTATGATTAAAACATGATTGGTTGAATTATAATGTAACATAAAGATGATAGAAAATAGAGTTAAGACGTTAAGTGACGAATACCAACCTCAAAAGTTGCCAAAAAAAATCGAAGTAACACAATAAAACCAAAACTAGCAAAATTAAGATTGATCGCAGTGGAAGCTACTTGGATCCTGTTGCATTCTAAGAATAGTAATAAAATTCGGCTCGCGATAAATATGAGTTTTCTAAATCTGATCAAAGATTTGTGTCATCCACGTATGATCGACGTGGCTGGATCGTTGATGCACGGCCAAATAAACATTTCAACAATTACATAGAAAACTTTCATCAAATATTGTTTGTCAATGATAGCGGACGGTTTCATTTTCTTCCTCGCTTGATCGCGACGGGACATGGGAGTTCCGCGATGGAACCGAAGCGATTTACCCGATGCCCTCTTTGCTTCGGGTTCAACGAGATCATTTATCGGGGAAGCAACTACAGAGGAAACGACATTGAACGTAATGTCAAGGTTGATTGGAGTTGGCTCGTAGGATCGTACCGTTCAACTCTTTGTTGCTAAACGAATCGGTTCTTAACGCATAAACGAAAGAGAACTTGTCCATGCTCCTCTTCTGCGATGGATAAACCACAGAAACACAAGAAAAATATCGGAACAACTGTAAAAAATTGTTTTTCAGTTTATTTTTAAAACTTCTTTATGTTTGTGTTGACAAGTAGCAAGGTTATTGTAGATTCGTATGTTCTTGAGTGATCACAGATTAATTTATATTTCAGCCATGAAAATAAGCGCTGAAACTATAAAGTGCAACACCACGGACTATCATAGAAGTAACACGATAAAGTAGAGACTGTAATAAGTAGGGTAAAGTAGCATAATAAAATAGATTAGATAGACGGGACTTATGCCATAAGCCGCTCACATGGTTGGCTACGGCGGGACTTAAAGACATGTTGGTGGAGGAAGCAGACAGCTATAGACATATGTAACAAAATAGTTTACGAAACTTTAAAGTCGTTTTCTTAAGAGAACGGTTGATTTTCGACCCATGCTCCTGGGTAGACTTTTGTTCCTCGCGACGAGTAGTAAACGATGCGATAGAAAAACAATTTGACCTTGAAAATTATGCTCAAAGTTGAATTAACGGTTATTTTTTTAAACACATCCTCACCGATCCAAAAGTGAATCACTCGAAGAGACCATGACAATACATTTTATTACACCCTGTACCTTTAACACTAAATCTACCGAGCATTAAAATTGGCTATATATACAACAAGATTGAATTTATTTAGAATTTGTGTAATTTCATTTACAATATATGCTTGCATATATATATTGAATCAATTCCCAAAATGCGATTTTTGTAACTTCAGCAATTGTAAAAAAAAAACTGAAACCGATTATTTGATCAGCTGTGCTAGGTTTAGTGTTAAAACATGTAGCAATTTTTTATAAAAGTGTTCTTAATCGAGAGTTATGATTTTTTTTAATGGGTACAATACTAGGTTACTTTACTATATTACTCAGAACTGTTTCAGATTTTTGAAAACGTTATAACAATAAAAAATGAAACCCGGGAACGAAAGACCCGTTGGCAGCGAGTTGCAAAAGCGAGGCAATTTCGACCAGCCTACTCTGTTGAACCACTGTTGAAACTGTTAGGGGACAAAAATGGAGACGTTGAATCCTCGCGGCGATCGATCAGTCGCGGCGAAACATCTCCGCGCGTAGTGTCGTGCCAATCTTCCGTTGATCCTCGGCGCGTCACGTGCGAGACGAGTCCGCACGCAGAGTTTGTTATTCGCGGAGCGCGTATAAGCACGAGCAACAATGTTTGTTTAACGTAGCGAGCGGAACGACGCGCGGGAAGGACCTCTCGAAAAAGTAACAGTACTTTATTTCGTTCGCTGACACGTGTTCTCCACGTACGTTCCCGGAAACCGTCTGCCTCGAGCCTTCGCCGACCGTGCGCGACGGCGGACCTTGTGACATCGGCAATCAGCGAAAACAAGTGTACTGTACAAATGCCAGTGCTATTGATTGATTGCTCACTGGAAACTCCACTATCTTGCAGGTGCTAACGACCAGTTTCTCGGAATTCAATGTAGAAGCTTATCCGAAATCTGGTAGGAAAAATACCTTCAGTTCGTTTCGTGTTGTTCCCGAAGGACGATGACCTCGATAGATAGATTTAACAATGGAACATCTCTTCTTTTGCCTCCTAGAGAAACTATATTTTATGCTGACCAGACATGTGGAAAACTAAGTAAACGTATTAGAAACTGTGTTAAAGAAAAATTAAATTACAAGTTCGTGGGGTTTGTATGGTCTTTATGTATTTTGTTGATGTGAGAAATTGGCAGAAGAAATTTTGTTCCTCCACAATTTTTTTAAGTTACGTTTAATGTAGTTTGTTCCTAAATACTTAACCAAGATAATACGAAAATATTTCCATCCCCGGAATCATTTTGCCCCAAAACAAAGTTGTTCCGTTATTATTAATAACTTATTTGCATCACGTGAACTACATTCGCGCGGTTTCAAATTTTTTCTGAATCATCAATTTCGTTGTATGCTTTTTAACATCCAATTTTTTAATAACACTACCGTTTGGATTTTTGTTTGGGCACAAAGATTGTGGATTCTTGTACTCCAACTTACAATATTTATGACCTTCTAAGAATATGCTTGTAATAAACTGCAGTTGTTACGTAAAAACCGGAACAAATGTGTGTAAATAGATTAAATATCGTGTTCAGAATGCGGAAAAATTGTTGCAGAAAATAGGAACTAATATTTAAAGTTTTTCCAGGTCGTTGTTGATTGATTTAGGCTTGAACGAACCACCGGTATACATAGATACATAATTTTCCCTTCTGGCTTTAAACAAAATAAGAATGTTCCATAATGAATATATATATAGTCGAATGTGGAGTAAAATTAAGCGGCAATACTTATTTACTTACTTACTTATTTAAAGATACTTACATTATTAATTTGTTTCTCTTTCATGAAGTAGGTTAAGTGACCCAATTGCTGTAGAGGTATCAGTTACTGTATCTATATTAATTAGACTTATTTTTAAAGCGTAATGAATATTAACAAAATGATAGATTAGTAAAGTAATATAGTAATTGGGTACCTTAACCTATTAGAGTTTACGAATTGAAGATGTACATTTACCGACACTATAAAAAATATTATCTGTCAGGTTGAAGATAAACATATCTTTTTGCATTGCAATTCTGTTAACTTGTTGATCTACTGCGCTAGAAACGCACGAAAATACTGAGAAACTGAATCAATACGGTCACGATAGTGTAAAAGCAGCTCAGTCATATTTTCCGATGACGCAAAGGATACCGCATGTACACGACTACACGTATGCGTGGATATGCGCAAACTCTTATGATTCATCGTTTCATATAAGATAGTCGTAAGACGTATTATAACAAGTTTTCATACTTGGAGCACCTTGTTGCCGCAGTGACGTAATACTGGGCATGGATGTGGAGATACCATACAACTGCGATAAGCGAACCGTATGAACGGACTCGTTATTCGTTTCCAATAGATCGCAAACTATGAAATGATTTCTAATCCCATCTGTGACGGCATAAATCTCTTGTTGGCAAAATTTCTGTAACATCTTATTCCGTGTTTAGCGCGGTTTTGCTCCTTCAATGAAGATTATTTCTTTTATTTATTGCACACTCGCAAAGGCGTGAACACTACTTGCTACGAGACCGGCTTAGAAGATATAAAGCGATACGGTCACGGTGATGATTTCATAACCGGTTCCGTTACTATTCGTGCCGTTACAGCTTTCGGGTGTAACCATGCCCTTGTGTCATTATGTTCTTAACATAACGCAATCATTGATGACGATCGCATACAGACACCGATACCAGCGAGAACCGTACATGTATAACGAATTTCATATTTCGTCGAACATTTAAACCCATCGAATTTCGAGGATATGTGTAATTTCATGTATGAAAGTATTTTACATTACGGTTTTCTTTTTTTACAAAACGGTCTTACAAGGAACATTTAATTTTATCGCAAGAACCACCAACGCTGTCCATAAGAAGCAATATTAAATAAACTACCAAATTACTACGATTTGCTATTATATTAAACAATGCCGGAACGGGCGTACAAAATTTTTTAATTAGAAGGTTCGTCTATTTATACATACTTATCAGAGTTGAGATGATTTGGAAATTATTTTGTATACGTTTCGTTGCGGTAATAATATGTAATACTATACAATAATATGTAAACTTGAAAATCCCAAATGGTGACCCTTCGTAATCCTGAAACAAATGATCCAGTATGAAAACATTGTTGTCAGCATTTCGTTCATTGACACCATTCAAATTACATACGAAATCGGTAATTGAATAACTAAACTGAATATGCAAGAATTTCGTACAATCTAGATACCATACTTAACCCTAGCAATCCTGGGGGGAATTCTCAAAAAATGATTTATTGTTGTTTGTACATTTAAGTTGAATATTCCGAAGTTTCGTTGCTATAGGAAAAAAATGATTCAACGCATCGCGGCGTCAGTATAGCGGCAATGACGCGAATCAGTCCCCAACTCTCGTTCTATCTCCAAAGAATAACAAAAATAATTCCAGAACTAAGAATCGAATCACAGAACTGATTGGCAAGGAACACTGCTTTATTGTCAGTTAAAGTCGAGCATTCGATGCAGTTACAATTGAATATTCATTCTGAGAGAAGAGAATTATATCTATGTTCTATTTCATAAATATACATTTAAACGCAACGTAAAACGTTCACAAAGTATCACACACTTAAATATTACAAAACTCTTTTTGAAACAATTTTGTTAGGAGAAATGAGTGAAAAAGGGTATAGTAAGTTAAGTATAGTTAAGGGTAAAATGAATTTGAATCGTGTGAGTTCTAACAGGGGTTATTAATTACTTGAGCGAGACAGTTTATTGCTGTTTCGATTCGTTTACATTCATTTTATTGTTTAAACTTAAATCCCGAATACATACGAGTAGTTAAAAGGTCTTTTCTTAACGATCGATGAATTACGCTTCTACTGACACGTATCTCTTCTATTGCTATCAATTGTTCTCGGGGAAGTAGAAATGATTCGGAAAATTAATTAAAACATAGAGATGAGTATTCTGGGCTGGTATTACATGAATTTTCGGAAGAAAACAAGGTTGTCTGTCTCTATAGTCGCCAATTGCCAGTCGCCAGTCGATTATTTCACGTGGACTTCAATTAAGAAACGACTCGTAAGAAATTCTAACAAATGCGGGCTACCGACGGAAGACCGATTTGACCGTGAACTATAAATTCCCAACAATAAATTCTAATTAAAGTCTCTACGGTTGGAAATGGAAGGCGTCGTCAAACAACCGAATTACGGTGCTCGTTCGAAAACACATAGTCATCGATCTCGTGTTATGTATCTCAGGCCGTCAATAGATTCTCCGTCTTTAGCGGTTTGTTTTTGTGACAACAAAATTATTACCACTCCTTATTAGGTATAACCATTATAACGCGGATCTTTATGTGTCAAATACAAATTTTTTGCATTCGTTGCAAGATTCAGCAGCCATTTAGAAATGTCTTTTCTTGTCTAATCATTTCAGTGAGTCGTAATTAATATATATCGATACTCGGCAGTTCTTTTATTTCTGCTGCTATTTCGAATTGCAATTACTCATTTCTGTCATGAATGCATGAAATCCCCGGTCTAATAGTCTCATCAATGGACTGCAGATTTTATGCTTTCTAAACACTAGATCTTCGGAGCACTGAATGTGATTATTATTGTTTTATTATTTTCTTTATTATTACTTGGCTACTTTACAAACACAAGAAGAATGCATTTATTCAGATTTTTAGGGGTATACCTCATGAGGAGCCATCTTTTCAAGCGGAATAACTTTTCAAAAATTGGTCCAAATGACTTGAATCTTTTTTAGATGTTAGACCAACTAGTTTGCTAGAGAATGATTGAACAAAAATGTTTTTAGATTGCAACTGGTTGGAATAATAAAAAAATGAAAGAATTATTTTTATCTGAGCCTATAGCGATAATTTTAAAAATGCGTTTTCTAGATTTCGATAACTTATACGCATACTGAAAATTTCATAAAAATCTTTCTGATCAAAACGATACCAAACACGATACAACTTGGATCATATTTATACTAATTTTCCGTTAATATAATTGTAATGGGAAGTAACTTTCATAGTTCATTACACACGCGAAGATCGTCAGAATTATATCATATTTGTTACCATTTTCATTAGAAAAATGTCACGAATATGTTGAAGAAAGTTCCATAAAAAGATAATGAAAAATAAAGAAGTTTTGTAGAAGAGGTAGTTTGAATGTAAATCATTTGTCGGATTACATTCCTTGCATTTTCTCGTATCATAACAAGATCGTAAATAACCTGGTCACGATGCATTATTCAATGACCCCTAACACGCTCGCGTAACAATTGTTTCTTCCGAGGTCGTTCTTTTCCGCGAATCGCAATCGTTACGGTTTTTCCGTTCGTCCGAGCTAATTTGTAATTGCACCTACATCTATCCTAGATTTTATCCTGTGGCTAGGCACATCGTTGCGTCATTGGTTGCATCATTTATTACGGGGAAACAGTGTAATTAACCATTTTTTTTAGTGAACGTCGCGAGGGCGTTGCGGCGGCCCTGAAAGAAAAGCTAACGAACTTCGCGACGAACCCGGGAAGCAATTACTTCTAATTAATTCGCCACCTACGGGGCTGATTGAAAGTCGATGATCATTCTCCGACGGGGCTCGAAGGAATTTCACATAGAAAGGGAATCATTTGCATGAGAACTAACATTTACGGCCGTGACATGAAAAACTCTTTCGCGCGCATTGCAATTGAGTTACGTTAGTGTTGGCAGCCCCAAATTGTAGATCATCGAGAAAAATATTTAGGTTTACTCTCATTGATGGCGTTTTCGATCGAGATGTAAAAGTTTTAGATTTGTTTTCTATTTTATTCGTAACAACTCTTTTAAGTGTTCACTTAAATTGTACTTCTAATTCTAAACAATTATTTTTACCCGATTTTTATATCAACATTCTCTGCTGGTCTTGCAAGAATAGAGTACACAACTATAATTACGATAAAGGAAGAATATTTATAATTTCTAAATAAAACATTTGAGCACAGTTTTTTAAGAGACTCATATTATTAACTCTTTTTCTCATCTAGAACTATGATAATGGATTTTTGCAGCTACACTGGTGAATGAATAAAGCATTGGATTACAACATCAACAAGTTATATTTAAAACATGAACATGTTCCAGTTCACTGTCCAACGAAATAAAACTTTTTTCGAGTTTTGCAATATCTATTGGGTGATTCTTATACACTTTGTCATCGCAACGTTTTCGAAAAATATTGATTTTTGTAATAATGTATGATTTTGAGAAAAAATAAATGTATGTACAGTGACTCCCACTAATATTCGTACGCTCTTAAAAATCGCATAACTTTGTTAATATTGGACTATACTACTTGAATTTTTTTGAGAAGTTAGAACAATTGTATCACTACATAACGTGAGAAAAATGTTTGATTAAATTTGCAAATGGGCGAAATTGCAGAGAAAGTATTAAAAGTTGTATTTTACAACTTTTTTGTGCGGACTTATATTAGAAATTGAAAAGTACGTTTTGTAGATCTGTATCAATTATACATATTCTGAATATTTCATCTAAATCGGTCAACATTGCACCGAGCTACAAACATTTAACGATGAAAATTTCGCCCTTATGTGATCATTTTATAATTCATACAGGTCTACAAATCGAACTTTCTAAATTTTCAATGTAAGTCTGCAGAAAAAAGTTGCAAAACACAACTGTTAGTACTTTCTCTGCAATTTCGTCCAATTGCAAATTTAATCAAACATTTTTCTCACGTTATGTAGTGACCCAATTGTTCGAACTTCTCAAAAAAATTAAAGTAGTGTAGTCCAATATTGACAAAGTTATGCGATTTTTAAGAGCGTACGAACATTAGTGGGAGTCACTGTAATTAAGCATAGTAAGCAAAGACATACTTGAGTGGTACCAACGTCGACTACGCATAGCGACGGTCCTGGCGAGTTGAGAAAAGGCTGTAATGGCGCGAACGCGTCGCAGACAAGCAATCAATGACTATTTTCTTAATCTTCTCGTATACTAAGGGAACCAAGTACTTTTCGTGAATGGTTTCTTTACCAGAAATGTCTGTAGAATGCATTCCTGTATAATAAATTCCTGCTAGATAAAGGATTTTTCACATAAATACAAAAATAGAGCGTACAAAGTACTCGCGTCGAAACATTTTCAAACTTTAACAAACATTTACAACTATTAGGAAGTACATAAAAATATAATTGGTTATGTGGATATATAGAGGACAGTCCTCTCTATCTCTTGACTCAAACTTGAACATTTTTTTTATCAAAATCATGCATTTTTACAAAAACCAATATTTTTCGAAAACGTTAGAGCAATTCTGTTTTCGAATTTGGTTTTAGAATGACAAAGTGTATAAGAATCACCCAACAGGTATTGCAAAAACAAGTTTGGTGTTGAACAGTAGAATTAAAGTAAAATCAATTCTTACTTATGAAACTGATTAAGATCAAATATTAATTTAGCTTATGTAGCTCCACAGTTTTGAAATTAATGCAAACAACGTTTATTTTGGATAAAAACCTACAGTTTACTCATTACAAACGCACTGTGATTAACACTATGACCCAATAACTCGGCCCATTTCCTCTTCTATTTGACTGTACTTCGAATGACGTGGGAGTATTAAAAACACCCCCTGTAGTTAGGGAGTAGTTAAGACGCATGGCGCCAGACACGCTGTTTTCTTCCTTGGAGTTCTTTCATTAATGTCCTCGTCCGTCAAACGGGCTAAGAACATTCGGGATGTCAGTACTGAAACAGTATACTAAGTGTCCGTGACACTTCAAGCAAGAACACAGTAAAAATACAAAAAATTACAGTAAACATCGTTATTTTTCGAATAAAAATTGAATAAAATGAAAATTAGGTTGTGGATCTTCATGCAGAATAGAAATTTTCTGTATCGATTGCAAGAAATAGTATCCGAATAGAAAGTTTGTTTTTTCTATAACTGTTTAAATCGATTGGAAATAGTGTATTGACGTTCTACATAATTTTACAACAAAATTCCCGGCCCAGTGATATTAGCAAAACAAAAATGAACGAGAAATATAATAAAGAAATTGTTCTCTAAAATTGGAGAATGAGTTGGACAACAAATTGAAAAGAGTAAAACGAAGAGAAAATAAATTGAACAGCGATGTTTCCTTGTAAGTGAAACGTATTGTAAACATCGCGATCATCGCCAGGTGTCTCGAAAATAAGTACCAAGATAAGACAGGAAGTGGAGCCATATGTTCACAGAAAAAATCACGATTAAAGTACCCGGAATTCACAATTCGTTCGCAGAACCTTATCTATTCACCGGCGAAATTTAACACGATTACTTCCACTAGCAAGTATTACACAAACTAGGGTAAAGGACCCAATTACTGTGGGGATGCCAATTATATTAATGAATATTAAATTATTTTCATTAAAATCAGTTACTATACATATTAATATACATCTTTTTTTATAATGTTAATTACACATTGAAAATAAGTATAATTAATATAGTAATTTGATTTCTTAACGTATGTATGTCAGAAGCTAGGTGAAAAAATGGCATTCGCTCAGTCTGTAGTCAATGTTTCCACCGAAAATCTAAGAACTTTTTTCATTTAAGCAAAAATTTATACAAAAATTTATTTATTTATTTTATTTATTTATAAGTTTAAAATTTATTTTATTTATTTTTCTTTTTTTCTAAGTTGTATAATCATTATCTTAAGAATAACAAGTTCCACTTAAGATAAGATTACAGAAAATGACATTAGATTAAACAAAATCTGGTAGCATTAGTATAGCTTTTACTATGGAACACAAATACACGCTTCCGTTGTGATGTTAAAATTACGAACGAAACACTTCTAAAAGTAATATACTCAACATTACACATAAGACACACTGAACGTACATTGAATATTTATTTTATAATATTATCTGTGTTGACTCTACCTTCGTTGTTACTCAGCAAGTAATAATTCCTAAAATCACAGAATTTAATATTGGAAGTTACAGTTAGAAGTGTCAGATACAGGTATAAATATTAAGTAACAGTAAATTTATATC
>JAQQRO010000127.1:0-11083 GCA_028454255.1 Halictus ligatus
CCGAGTCACCATACCCCCCAAATTTCTGCACTACCCAACCTCTTGCACACCCTAGAATTGAATTTTCGGACGTCGCAGGCCGGACGTCGCCCCGGATGTCGCCTCGGTCTAAATAAAACGGGGACCTCTCGGCGAAGAAGAAGATCAAAATAAATCGGCTTTCGCCGAGGCTTCCGGGAGCTGGAGGCCACGTAGGGTGGACGTTCGAGGGGTTATTCTTAATATTTGTAAGGTTTTCATCTCGAGGGGGTGTGGGTCTCTCCACAGTCTCCGGAGAGGGTAGAACGGGGGTCGCAACCCTCGAACATCGCTCGAAATACGCAAATCCCGGATTAGACTGACAGAGGAGGATCATCTTCTCGCGTTCGGAGCGTTTCAAACATTTGTTACATACGTTTCGATCAATTCGGTCGATCTTCTCTGTGGTGAGAAGAGGTGATGACAATGACGATGATGACGATGAGGCGAAGGTCGAAGAATGATCGTCTCGTGTTTCAATCATTTGTCCACACGTGTGTCCCGATCAATTCGACCGAATTTTTCTCTGATGCGTGCAGATGATAATGATGACGATGACGATGATAACGACGATGTGCAACGACGGAAAGAATTAATTAACGGTCCCCGGGGGATGTTTGATCCAGCTCTGACGGGGAAACTCGGCGATTCTCCCGCACTACTTTGACAATTCGAACGTTAATTTGTGGGAAACCGGATTGTACAATTAGCGAGGGTCGCGGGATCACGAGATCACTCGAGGTTACTATATTAGTATAAATTCGATCTCTCGGTGGCAGGTTCTGTCCCCAAAGCACCTTTCTTCCCTTCTCTGTGCACGATTCCGTTAAATCAATGATCTACAGCGATTTCTCTGTATATGTCGTCAATGCGTGGACGGCAAACGTCGATTAATAATCCCCACTACCGTTGGGTGTACCCAAGACTCGGGTATGTCTCCTGCACGATACATGACGCTGGCAAGACCCGCGTTGTTGACATATATCGAGAAGTCTCTGTAGTGGACCTCGGAGTTTGCAAAATGAAATTGTCGTACGTCTGTCAGAAACAAAGACTATGTAAGCATTTTTTGTAATCATACGACTCCTCAAATTTTTGTCAAAATAAAAATTGTCCGTATGCATTGCGCGACGCAGGAGCCAAAGATTTATTTCTCTCTTTAGTGGTTTTATTAAATCCTGAGGAGTTTCTTGATATTGTTAAATATTTTTAATCCTTCCACTGTTGGTACTTGCTCTCAGCCATTTTTGCCACGAATGCAGCATTGCAAAATGAAAATGTCTAAGAATTTCTTCTAATCATTAAACTCCTCAAATTTTTGTCAAAATAAAAATTGTGTGCATTCATTGCAGGACGCAGGAGCCAAATATTCATTTCTCTCTTCAGTTGTTTTATTAAATCCCGAGGAACTTCTTGACACTGTTAAATATCTTTCTCTCGCAGCCATTTTGTGAACTGACGACTCTCGACAATTTCGTGGATGTTAGACGACGCTCTTCCAGGCGCGTATCTTTCGGAGACTTTCCGAGGGGTCGTACGGCGCGCGATCGATGCATCAGAAACGGTTTCGGTTAGCATGATCTCCGGGGGGTGGTGGTACACGGACGATTTTCCAGGTTGGGGGTGGAAATTTCGTGGGACGGGGGGTTGAACGCTTTGTAGCGGCCGAGTCCGCGAACGTGACAAATGGAAACCGGTGGCTGTTGGCAGCTCGTTCGTCGGGTGCCTCGGCTGCCCGAGAATGACGCCGGTGGTTGTAGTCGTCGCTGTTGCTGTTGCTGTTGTTGTTGCCGGTAGACGAAGAGGTTTTCGGCTGCCCTGGGCTTGCTGCCGCACAAGGCTCACGGCTACGTAACTAATTACTTGATCCTACCGTGAACAAGTGGGCGAGTTCATTGGCAAGAGAAGGGAGGAAAGAAAGAGAGAGAGGGGTGGAGAGAGAAAGAGAGAGAGAGAGAGAGAGAGAGAGCAGGTTTCGCCGAGGGGGAGGGAAAGGGGCGCATTGGGCTGCTGTTGCTGACACCAAAGACTTCTCAACTTCCAACCGACGCTCAACTCTCTCTCTCTCTCTCTCTCTCTCTCTCTCTCTCTCTCTCTCTCCTAGTGCCAGCCATAATACAACTTCGCCACGTTATACGAATATTTCGCCGGAAACCACGGTCGACCTCGACGCCCCCCGGTATCTCGATCCTGATGACCACCGGAGAAAACGAAATAACTCCCCGGTCCGTTTTGTATTATTTTTTGGTCAAAATGGCGAATGTTGCCCGACTTTTTTCCGGGGGGATGTTGAACAGGTAATTAAATGCTAGAAGAACAATCGCAAAATTGCGGCTCACCGGGCGAGCACGTTATAGAACGTTTGCCTCGTTTGCAAGCCACTTTTAGATCGGCCCTTCAGCACCAGTAAATTAATTTAGCAGAATGATCGCAATCTTTGATTAAGTGGTCGGTCTTAACACTGAAACCAGCGAGAACGATACATATAAATGTGAAACGTCTTATAGGATGGAGAAGATTGAATTTGCTTAAACTTTGTACGATTTTTCTGATAATATGTGCTTATAGAACAAAGTTGCTTTAGTAAATTCGTATGGGAACGTTTTTATAATTTCCATAATTTCGTCGAATAGAGAAACGGTCATTTCGACCGTGGCAGGTTTAGTGTTGAAGGTCGCATAACTTTTTTAAAACTGATCTAAATGAGCTGAATATTTTTTTTTTAATGTTAGACCGATTGGTTTGGTAGAAAATTAGTAAACAAAAATATCTTTAGATAGCAATTGGTTGGTATGATGAAAGAATTAACAGATGATGATTTTTCAACTTTTTTATCTGAGCCTGTAACGATAATTTAAAAAATGCGTTTTGCAGCTTTGGGTGACTTATACGCATACTGAAAATTTCATCGAAATCATCACGCACCACTTATAGCCATAAACGCATAAAATCTATTAAACACATTTGAGACAGATCGCAACACAGCGGAGTACACTAAATTCTCGATATATGTCAACATCACATTTACTTGATCGAATCGAGACATTTTGCGATCTTCCACCTCATTCGTCGCCGTTCGCTGCACCCCTGAGCATGATCAGAGCTGGCTATCATTCCATAATAAACTCTTGATCTAAGCCCCGTGACATATATCGTGTAGGGCTACAATGAATTCAGCATACGCGTCAACAACTCCGAGTTCAACTACACGTTCGAGAACACCGACCTTCGAGGCTTTTCCCGGGGTTACACTCCACGATACTGGGTACAATTCCGCGACAATTATCATCGAGGCCACGGCGACGTATACACAAAAATCGCCAAAAAATCGAAGAAAATACAAAAAATCCCCTAGGAAGTGTTCTCCATCCAATCTCTCCGTCCCCCTAACCCAAAACGAAGCAACCCCTGCAGCGCCGTTCCAATCTTAAAAAAAGAAACAAATCCTCGCCCTCTCTTCCCGCGGGTAAACAAACAAAAAAAAAAGAAGGAAAAAAAGAAAAAAGACGCGAAAACCTAGCATCACGAGCTCAGGCCCCAGAAACGGCTTCGCGGCGAGAAGCATGATCGGGCGATTCTACTCCTCGTTTCACTCTGTCGAATTACTACTGGGACACACGGCGGAGGGGGGAGAGAGAGAGGGGATCCCGTAGCGTCGCGTCGCGTCGCGTCGCGCGAACGGTAATTCGCGAAAGCTTTCATCCGTTAAACTCCGTGGCTCGTTGCGGGGGCTCTTGCGGCGGGAAAGAGAGGAAGAAGAAGAAGAAGACGAAGAAGAAGAGAGCGAGCGAGAGAGCGAGAGAGAGAGAGTTGGCAGTCGTCCGGTGTGTAATCACATCACGCTCTCCTCGAGCGAGCGCGAACGAGAGGCGAAACGGCGTCCTTAAACCGGAACGCCGTTTGCCACGGATTGAAATCACCGCAAATGGATCCGCGGCAAAGGGAACCGGTCTGCGAACCAGGAGAGACCAACCTCGCTCGCGCGCGCTCTAGCGAGTGAGAGAGAGAGAGAGAGAGGGAAGGAGGGGTGGTGGCGGAGAGAGAAGGGGATGGAAAAAAGAGCAGCAGGAAATTCCTTTTCAATGACAAAACCGTCGGTGGCCGCGCGCGATGTATATGGGAACTCCTCGTTTCTGGCCACATCAGACTGACGTGTTGTCATATCGACCTCCTCTTCCCTCCCCCTCGCCCCTCTCTTGCTCCCCCGGCAAGGTATTTATACCGAACATAGGTCAGAGTCGAGGGTGAGGACGCAAGGACTGCAGGAGGTGGTCCGGAAAGGACGGAGAACAGGGAAATACAGGGAAACGAACCAACGGGACCAGCGGAGGTTCGGAGAGGGAACGGGGATCGATCCAATTTTACAATCTCGGTCTCTCCGAACCACCCCACACCCCCTCTTCTCCTCCCCCCCCCCCCCCGCATCTACCCCTCCTTCTGCCTCGTATTCGAATTCCAATGCAAGCCTTCTCGCGGTTCTCTCTCCCTCCCTCTGCCCGTTTCCACGTCTCGCCCTCTGGCCGGACACTACCCTCTAGCCACCACCCTCCAACCACCCCGTGGCGTCGTGTACCTGTCCGGACGACGTCTCCTAACCCCCCGGCGAATTTGTACGCGACCGTGTCGCGACAACCTCCGCACACGGTAAATGTTTAAGGTTGTCGCCTAACGATCTGGACCAATGTTTTCTTAGCTCCGGCGCTAAGCTAAGACGTTAGGTGTTTGCGGACCGTGGACCGTCTGCGACCTGGACAGGGGATGTTCCCGATGTTCGTCGACAGAGGGTGCATCCGATGCTACAAAATCCGATGGTCCCATATTTATACATCCGATGATCCCATATTTATACATCCGATGGTCCCATATTTATACATCCGATGGTCTGTTGCGGATGTACGAATTTCATTGGCAAAGTGTCCATACATTTTACTTGTATATGTCGTTTGGACTATAAACGTCGCGGAGTTATCCCCACTACCGCTGAGTGTACCCCGCGAGAGGGCTAGGTGAACATAAGGCGGGTATGTCTCCTGCACGATGCAGGACGCTGGGAAGACCCGAGTCGTTGACATGTATCGAGAATTCACTGTGCGACCTTTTCGTGGACGTGTAGTATGGAATATACAACCCTCGAGCGTTTCAGTCCAGTACAGTTTCAGTTACTGTACAAACATTGTCCCAGATAGCATGACACTCGCCATCCGATCAGCAAACAAGAATAAATTGTACCAAAACCAACGCATCTCTTCCTGTCCTCCTGGGACACCTCTATCGTACATGACGTTATTACGTCCTTTTACGAAGTTCGATTGCTGCCGCTTGTACAATAACTTTTAGAAATCTCTCGGATCGATCTCGCAAAAATTTCTTTCAATCTCACGTTCGAGGAACCCGCAGAGAATCCTCGGAACGTCATCGCGGTATTCCTCTCGCATTAAACCCGAACCGCAAAAACAGCCGACTAATCCCGCTTGCTCATCTCTTCAGTCCCAGAACAATCCTCCAATCTCTCAACATCATGATTCAACGATCCCCTACTACCATCCTGTACGAACGCGTATCCCGGCCAGCCCTCTCGACCACGAGAGAGAGAGGCAGAGAAAGAGAGAGAGAGAGTGAGAGGAGGAGCATGTTACGTAAAGCTCGCATCGCCGTCGAACCGTCAAGGTTCCTCTATCAATCCTCGCAACGCGATATATAGAAAGACCGGGGAATAAGAGCGAAAAGAAAAGAGAGAGGAGGCGTTCGACGGACGAACGGAACGGAAAGCAGTGGAAGAGGTGGAGGAGGAGGAGGAGGAGGAGGTGGTGGAGGTTGTTCGGGAGGAGAGGGTGGGATGGATCGATCGTATTTTCCAATCTCGGCGGAAACCTATCTAGCCTGGAAAGCCCCGGCGCAACCCTCGCAGTCACTCTCTCCCCGACGACTGTATTTGAATTCCAGCGCGTAGCTTGGACGCGAGAGGCTGCCGAGCGCGTACAGAGCATAGAAGCTGCAGCAGCTGGTTACTCACCCTGTCGACGTTCATCCTACGGAGGGAGGGAGGAGGGGGTGGCCAGGAATATCGGCGGTGGCCGTGGCGTGTCAGACCAGCCGGGATATCCTGGTGGCCCGAGAGCTTGCACCCCCTAACCTCCCACACCACCAGCATCCTACACCCCCGACACTCACTACACCCCCTGGCCTCCTACACGCCTAGATTTATACGCTCCTCTAGCCGCCTACACCCCCTAGAATTCTGTTTCCCTAGATTTCTGCTGATTTTTACACCCCTGAGATTTTTACACTTCCTAGTCTCCTGCACCCCCAAGTCACTATACCCTACAAATTTTTACACCACCTAGAATACTACACCACCAAGTCATCTACCCCGCAGATTTCTACACCCTCAAGTTACTATACCCCCCTATATTTCTACACCCTCAAGTTTGTATATCCCCCAGATTTCTACACTTCCTAGCCTCCTRCAGCCCAAGTCACTATACCCCCAGAATTCTACGCTTCCTAGTCTTCTATACCCCCAGATTTYTATACCCCCCAGATTTCTACGCTTCCAAGTCCCCTACACCCCCAACTCACTATACCTCCCATATTTATACACCCCCAAGTCACTATACATCTCATATTTCTACACCCCCAAGTCACTATATCCCCCAGATTTCTACACCCCCAGATATCTACACTTCCTAGTTTCCTACACCCCCAAGTCACTGTACCCCCCGGATTTCTACACTTCCTAGTTTTCTATACCCCCAGATTTCTATACTCTCCAGATTTCTACGCTTCCAAGTCTCCTACACCCCTAAAGTCACTATACCTCCCATATTTATACAACCCCAAGTCACTACACCTCTCATATTTCTACACCCCCAAGTCACTATATATCCCCCACATTTCTACACTTCCTAGTTTCCTTTACACCCTCAAGACGCTACACCCCTCATATCTATACACCCCCAAGTCATTATACCCCCCAGATTTCTACACTTCCTAGTCTCTTACACCCTCAAGTCCCTACACCCCCAAGATTTCTACACTTCCTAGTCTCGTACACCCCCAAATCACTGTACCCCCGGATTTCTACACTTCCTAGTCCCCTGCAACCCCAAGTCACTATACCCCCAAGATTTCTACACCCCCTAGATTTCTACATACCGAGATTTCTACAGCTCTTAGCCTGGTATACCCCCTAACCTCAACATGGACAACTCATCTCCGCGTCCTCCGACCCCTGTCCCTCAATCTCTACATCCAGCTCTCTCTCTCTCTCTCTCTCTCTCTCTCTCTCTCTGTAGCCCTCTATCTCTCGCTCTCTCTCTCTCTCTCTCTCTCTCTCTCTCTCTCTCTCTCTGTCGCCCCGGTTACTCATCCCCCCGCAACCAGTCCTCCCACCGGCTTTATGTGGGTAACTGCGGCCGGTGCTGCGATTGAATGCTAGGAATTTCATCATGAGTTGAGTCGTGGAGACGACGGCGGCGGGGGCACGACGTCGGCTAAGCGAACGGAGGATGAGAATCGCGTGGATGCTGGCGGAGAACCGCCCCCGGGGGTTACTACCAACCCGCTCCTCTCCCCCTCCCTCCATCACTCTAGCATCTCCTCCTACTACTCCTCGTCCCCGTGCCCCCCCGTGTTCATCCCTCGTCCACCATCCCCGCAGCATCGGCAGCGGCAGCAGCAGCAGCAGCAGCAGCACAGCGGACACGAGAACCAACGGGGCCAAGCAGCAGCCCCTTGCTTAGCAGCCGGCCGGTTCCAATCATGATTCCACGCTCCACCGTTTGAAGTCTCGATTGAAAAGGGGTGGAGGTTTGACTAAAGAACGAATGCTACGGCTATCGTTTATTCCTGAGCTATCTCTCTCGCAAGCGCGCGCGCCCGCACGGAACACGTGTGCGTTAGCCCTCCTCTCTCTTTCTCTCTCTCTGTCTCTCTTTCTCTCTCTCGACTTCAATCCCTGTGTTTCTCTATCTTGTTCCATCCCTCGATGTGTCCAGGTCCGATACACATCGACGTGGCTCGTGGCTCGGCGAGGTAATACACGAAGTAGGTCCTGATGGATCTACCGCGATGGATCCCTCTCTCTCTCTCTCTCTCTCTCTCTCTCTCTCTCTCTCTCTCCCCGGAGCGATCAACGCGCAATGGACAGTCTCGTTAATGAGTTCGCGATCCTCTAAGTTCGTGTCTACCGTGGAAAGTGGGCTGGCGCGATTCCGTGGCTCTTGTTTGCGCCTCGTTAATTGGAGAATGTTATCGATGCTGTTGCGCGCAGGCGATGGAGTGAGAGGGTGCAGGGGGGAGAGGGAAAGGGTGAGGGAGAGGGAGAGGGAGTTTGTTACGCGCCCAGGGAATTACGGAATGAAACGCGGGTAATGAAGAGAGCGCGAACGTTATTAAAAGTGGGTAACTAGCCGCCGCGACGCCGCCGATGGTCAAAGGAATATCGTCGGACTTAGTGTTTCGTGGCACCGCGGTAATGAGATACTAACATCGGCCGGGGGGGGGGGGGGGGTTGCAGAGAATTAGGCGTACCTGTTACCCGCTGGTTTAGGTGGAATAGAAATTTTAGTAGCGCAAGACAGCGACGGAGATCTGGTGTTGAGTAGTAGCAGACAGCCTGTGGTCAGACCTGATGCTTCCTCCGTTTCGACGTGCGATATTAAATTTGCAACTCGAACTATGCTTGGGCAATTTGTTGCGCGTTCAACTTGTCCTGTTGTTCATATCTGGACAATGAACTTTATCAATTTGGCAGATCCACACTTCGAGCTATGAGTTGAGACAGTGCGAACGTTCTCTGGGCCTCTTCACAACATTAATATTGTGTAATTATAATTTTTTAAAAAGTTAGGGTAGAGAAGATGCTTTTTTAATTTATATAACTCGAGAGCGGAATGTCTTTTCGGAAATTTTATTACTTATTGAAGTTTAAATCGTTTGAAAAATTATTGAGATATTGAGTTTATGGAAAATTAGAACAAATTTTATTGACAATATTAATATCATGTATTAACTGATATATTATATTACATGATAGTATATTAATGTACTTTATATTTGTCATGTTGTTACCAATATTCGAAACAATATATTATACAGGGTGTCTCCAAGAAAATGTATGCACCGTTGGAATCTTGGTTCACTCATTCTTGCCAATTAATTACTCCCTGAAAAGAAAGAAAATTTCGTTGAAAAGTGTATACATTTTTTGCGACACCCTGTATTACTGATTCACATTTCTACCGTCCAGAAGATTTCCGAAAAGAAACATCTTTTCCACCCGTTCCCCCCATTGCGTTTAGAAGAATCACCAAAATAATTCTACAATTGTGAAAACAGTCTGTTCCGAAGGGGAGCAAAACTGGCCATGTCGGTCGACGCATTAACATAATCGACTTTCATCGTTCGAGCATCTCTCGGCAGCCTTCGCGAGTCGATCGCGAATCAAAACGGTAGTCTCGGTGACTGGTCGAACCTGATCACGAGCATGCGAGCCGCGCACAGTGGCAGTACCCGTAATAACACTGACCGTGCAAAAGCCGTGTGTGCCACCCCATTACCGATCAAAGGTCAAATCAATCGGACGGGCCTGCTGCGCGAACGTTGCATATGAATGAAAGCGACGAGCGAAAAAAAAACCAGAAAAACAGAGGAAGAAAGTGGGAGAAATAAAAGGGATCGCGAAGCTGCCTGGGACCTGGTTGGTCGAGCAGCTCATAACATCCGGAGCCCACTCTATTAATCAGCCGTACCCGGAAGCGAATCAGTGCCACAGTTTCGATCATGCTAGCCAGAGACCGGGGGCGATTCTTCCGCTTGACCCGGTGCTGCTTGTTCGCGATTCATAAAGCGAACGCTCTGGAACGCCTTATTAGCGAAATGGGCTTGGCCAGAGGAGTCCTTGGAAAATAGGGGGACTCTTCTGGGGGGACCTGTGCACTCTCTCTCCCTCTCCCCTCTCTCAATCTCTCTCTCTCTCTCTCTTTCTCTCTATTGCGCCCTGAACGCATCGACACAGAGAACCTTGTGTATCATTGTACCGGATCTCATCACAAAGAGTGGCGATAGCATCAGGCCTGCTGTCGATCTCACGTCGCGAACCCTCCAGAGTCCGACAACCCCTCAACAGACACACACACACACACACACACACCAATGCTCCCTCCTTCCGTTTTTCTTCGACCATTCAACCACGTTTCGGCGAACCCTGCCCCGGCTACGTTCTCGCGATCGACGCGCACCTAGATCGTCTAGGGGCTGACTCCGCCCCGGTAATCCCCGCGAAATTACATATTATTATGACGTGTTATTAAACGAGTAATAACCGGGCCGAGGACCGATTGCGCCAGGTGGCCCAGAAACTCCGGTTGATGGATCTCTGTTTACCCGGGCACAGATAAGATCTACCGCTCGGACGCGCTCGATTTAGGGTGCCCGAGATTCGCAGAGAGCTCTTGTCCCGGCGAGAACGAACTATGAGAACGGCGATACCCGACGGTGTGCCCTCGAACATTCAATTTTTCTGTCACCGAGATCAATTTTTACCGATCCTAGAACAATGCGGCAAGTTGCAATTGAATCGAATTTGATCTAGAATGGGGAAGAGGATCGCAAAAATAATTACTAGACGACGCGGATGAAACGTTTCGAGAATTTAAGCGAGAAAACAAAGTATCGACACTCTGGCGTAGCAATCAGACCAATTTTATTAACATGACTCTTCTGTTCGGAATGATTTTGGTGTGAAACTTTCGTCAACGTATTCCTGACGTTCTCCTGATTAAAACGAGCCCCAACATGACATGGTTCCTGTAAAGATCGTGCAGGACCCTTAGAAAGGCCAGAATAATTGTCAACGTCAGTGAGACAATGCGAATTTTGCGCCATAACTTTCCTGTTCGGAATGATTTTGTTGTGAAACTTTCGTCAACGTATTCCTGACGTTTTCCTGATTAAAATGACCCCCAACATGACATGGTTCCTGTAAAGATCGTGTAGGACCCTTAGGAAGGCCAGAATAATTGTCAACGTCAGTGAGACAATGCGAATTTTGCGCCATAACTTT
>JAQQRO010000128.1:0-11077 GCA_028454255.1 Halictus ligatus
GTTAATATGCACGGGTCCTCGCATTTTGCAAATTTGTATTCGGCGGCTCGCCTGGCATACTGTGTTGGTACAAGTAAACATGGGAAACATAAACGTGTACGCGTGGGTTCTGTTCGCATTGTTTGTTCCGATTTAAAAGTCAATTCCTCCACCGACATTTCGAGTGTGCTAAAACTCCATTCTTATCTGCGGTGATTAAATCTTAATTTCATTCAAAGTTCAATCGATATTTCGAGTTCTGCTATATTGTACTAAATTTGGCTTAGTTATAATTGTGAATTTACACCGTGACCCGAGAAAATCCCGGACTAAATTTAGACGAAAAAACAGTAAAAAAAATTGTCGATCCTGTCACACGAGAATTTCGTCAATTCATCACCGTGTACTAAATATTGGCAAACGTGTGTACAAAATTTCCAAAGATTGTCCAAAACCGGCGACTCTGAGAGTACCTCCCCTAATCGGGGGAGCTTATGGTACCAATTAGCCCTTAGCACTCGAATGGCGACTGTAAGGCGCCAGTAAAAATTCCTGTATGGTTATTCAAAATATTTTTGACATTATTAAATTTGTTTGTAAATTGCACCATTTCATATACCAGAAAAATATATATGTATATAGAAGGGGAATATTTTAGGTCGGAAGAAATGTTTCGTTTTCGAGTTAAAATGGCAAAGCGTTAGGTCGCGAACCTCTACGGAAAAAAATCTCTTCGGTCAATTGCGATTTACAGGAAGAAAGGTGGGATTAATTCTTGAAATTCGATAACAGTAGAGTTGTTATTGTCCCTCGCGAGGGGCCCAGTTCGAACGAGCAAAAACAGTTCGGGACGAAAGATCCGCAGAGCCCTCGGAGCTACCTGAGACAACGTTCGGATCAATCGCGACGACCGACTCAGCAAATCAGGATGTTAGCACAGGTACTGCCCCAAATTCGGCGCTCCTCAGGGTGATCAATCCCCGTCGAGGCGGCGGCCAGATATTCCATCCGCGTTTCTTCTCTCGAGTGCGAAGGTCAGCGTCCCGTTTTTCCCCTCGGGCAGGTGTTCGGCGTGTCGGGCCTCTCGAGTAGGGCGACGGTGGGCGTCGTCGAGAGCGTCGACGTCGACGTTGTTTCGACGACAACGCGTCACCATTGGAGCGCGAGACACCGTCGGGTAAGCGTCGGGGGCGCGCCACCTTCGAACAAGACAAGACGACGCTGCACCGTTCGTCGCCTGACGAAACGCGATCACCCTGCACGTGCTGCATCGCTCGTGCACGCTCCAGACTGCAGCGTTCGCGCAGCCCGATGCACCCCCGTTCGCGAAAACCAGGCGAAAAGTTTCGATTTTTGCCGCGACTCGATCGCTGCGATCTCCACGACGCGTGAAACGTCCACCGGGGACCAGCTGAACGATCCTGACACGGCGTTTTTCGCGTGTAGAAAGTACCGCGCCAGATACGCGCCAGATACGAGCCAGATACGTGCCAGATGCGTGACAGATTTGTGCAAATTTCCGCACAACACCGTCGCCAGTGGTCCTTTCGAGTTCTTCGCTGCGTCGTTGCGTCTCGCGATCGGAAATTTGCAGTATCGAGCAGTGCGATCGAGAGAATCATTGATCGACGACAAGGATCGCCGGTTTGATGTTGGTGCAAACTTCCTCGAAGCAGACGAAGAACAAACGTGGTCATCGGTGGTCCTTTCGAGTTCCTCTTCTGGGCCTCATTTTGAATTTTCCGTGATCGAAATCTGGTATTGATCGGCTCAATGGAGTGCGGCGATGGACTGATGGACGATTTGAAATTTTATTTGTTTGATTAAATATTGGTGCATCAATTTTCTGGAGTATTCGCGATCGATTTAACGAAGTGCGTACGTTCGAAGGATTGACGGACGATTTGAATTTGC
Organism: Halictus ligatus; assembly: GCA_028454255.1. NCBI lineage: Eukaryota > Metazoa > Arthropoda > Insecta > Hymenoptera > Halictidae > Halictus > Halictus ligatus. Next base: position 1,894 of record JAQQRO010000128.1, read on the forward strand.
GTTTGATTTGTCGAGGTGTCCGGGTGCAATTGTAACAGGGTTTGCTTTTGCAGACTGTCGGCTCGAGTGGGGACGCGTTGGCAATCGTGCGGGTGGCGATGCTTCGCTAACAGTGTTTCCCCATGGCCAATCGATTTGAGTGATAGAATTTTCTTGAATTGTTTAACAGCCGTGATGCACGGCACGGTAACCGTTTCGAACAACCGTTACGACGATCGATGGAAGAAAAGTGTCGAATGTTCTTCGGCGGCAGTGCTCGCGAGTGATCCGGTGAACGCGCGGCGGTTCGTCTGCTATGATGAACGGTTATGATGGCCCGGGAGCAACACGCCGGCGACTGCGGACGAATTAAGCGTTGGGCGGATTAGCTTGCGAAAATGTGGACCAGGTGAGTGAAATATTCTACGTTACACTATTTCCCCCGAACGCACGAAATTAATTTTTCTAATTCTCGCTTTCTCGCAAGGGAGAAGTTGTCGAACCTAATTCAAAAAATGATCAAACTTCGCACACGAGTAGAGCAAGTTGTGCCTAATTCGTTTCTAAGAGGTGAAATCAGCCCTTGAAAAATTTCAATGATTTCTTTTTCCTGAAACATCTCAAGACCAACGAATGGTATTTAAAAAAAGCTTTTAAGAAATTCAACCCTTTGCACTCGAAGCTGGTTTAACACATTTCTTCCAACCTACAATATTTCCCTGCTACATATATTTTTTTCATGTCATACATACGAAAATGGTGCAGTTTACTTGTACAACACTGAAGTGTTTAGTAATTTATTAAATACCAACAAGTTTAATCATGTCAAAAATACAGTCGCCATTCGAGTGCTAAGGGTTGAAGTTTTGAAGAAACTTTTTGAAATGCATGTTTTTTGGAAACGTTTCCCCTACCCCTCATCCTTCGAAAAGAATTGTTACACTTTTTTCTCTAAATTGGAATCGCGTTAATCTCGATACACATCGGCATGCAGAAAGAGAATATGAAGAATAGATGAAAGAGATCGAAGTAGTATACATAATGCCATTACGCCCCCGCAAAGAATGTACGAAGAATTTTAATGCTGTACGGGAATTGTGCGCCGTACGGAATGCACATATCAGTTTCTTCGTATTCTTCTTTCGACTATTATCCTTGAATTTGATTATGAAAATAAAGGTACCGGAATGACGATTGGTAAACTTCAAAGACCCCTGTCCCATTATTTTTCATGTATCACGACCGTCAGGGGTGGAGATACATCTTTATTAGAGGGGGTGAGTCTCGTGGCATAACTTCGAACAACTTCTAACTTATTTATTCTACTAGCAAAATTCGAACAAATGTTGCACGGCACCCAGGCTGAAGTTTTTCTGGAAAAAAGAATGAAATTACTTTGAGAATATCTCGGTAATTAATTTCAATCTCGAGATCGAGAAAGATATTGGGTGTTCAATTTAAAGAAGCTAAAGTTAACCCTCGTAACAAGAAATTACAGCACTGGGAACAAAATTTGTTGGAAAAGTTTATTCGAAGAACAAACAACCGGTACATAATAATACACCCGGTACATAATACGATTTTGCATAGAGATCGACAGTCTAACAATTATCGGTGATTAGCGCATGTAAGGAATAATTTGACGGGCTTTATGGTTGACTCGCTTGCGCAGGGCGCAGCTGCACAATGACAGATGGCCTTCGTGCGATGAGCACGCCTAATAGATCGAATTGTTCGTCACGTGTAATTACAGATCGACAAGGTGCTTCCTGCGCTAATATCTTAAATCAAGTAGGACTGATCTGTTTGGGGACAGATCACCGTGATACTGAAGCTGTACACGGTTAATTACAATCACTGTATAGATCTCGTATGACATATACACCGTTCGGAAAACTTTTAAGACGCCCTGTATACCGTTTCAGTGACTCAGGCTTGTATTTAAAATTCATGTAATGGCGGAAGAGTGTGGTGTACATCGTATCACCAGCTCTCCAGTAACACCTCGGTGTAAGAACGCACTTTCTCGGAACAGAAAGGTAGAAATATGCTATACCTGAAGTAGTATTTCCTCGGTGTTGAACCTCCGACGAACGTGCCCCTTTTTATAAAACAAATAGACGTTGTTGTGCATGCCAGAAATTTAATTAGCACTTCTGGACTTCGAAATTAAATGTTGCGAAAGACGTAAACACAGTTTTCATCATTTTTGTACAACTTCGGGTCACTTGAATATATTTTTATATTATGTTTGAATTTTCTGACACGTTGCTTTGGGATATCTCATATTTTTTAAATAAATAGGATAAATCAGTAAAATATTGGGAAGGTCAGAAGGATTTATAAATACGCTTTATTTGCAATTTATTGTAATTATTACAGCAACACACGAATTTCAGATTTTTATTTTCCTTGAAGACCCACGGTTTTCACTTGTAAATACAAGCGAATTGAATTTTTGTGAGAGTAAAATGAAAAGAAGTGCAACAAAAGCAAATTCGATAAGTACATGAAGACCACCGGGCCATCTGTACCTAGATCTATTGTTATATTTAGGCTGGGTAATGCAGTCTGAGGCGAATACATGTGGGACACCGTTATCGACACTTTTCAAGTCCGTTATTTCGCTGCCGTGACGTATCCAACAATCTGTCTCCGAATCTAAAAACAATTCGACGATTTTATGAATCCACTGAAAACGTTATGAGGTGAAATCGTCATTTTTGGAAACACTTCTGGCGGCACGGTCACGTCACTCTCATGCTTATCTCCTGCACCCTTTCAACCAAGAAATATCCGCTCCAGGGTCAACCGAATATTGGAAATCCCTCTACGAAAATTAATTACTTCTATATTTTCAAGAAACTTACTTGCTAATCCTTTCGTATCTAAATACTTTATTTCTTTGATTTTAAATATTCCTGCCGAAACTGATGGTTCGATTTTATCTTATGCCAGATTGTTACAATAAAATATTTTATTTTGCTGCAATTCCGTCAAGCGCAGCTTTATTACATCTTGCACAACTTATTGGTCACTCGTCGCTGCAAATTGCCTCTGCCAGCAACAATTCGCATATTGATTCCTCACGCATTAGCTCGCTATGCACATGGTATGTCCGGTTTTTAGCAGTATCGTTACGCGAACACAACATTATTCTAATTAATTATTAAGAATCACAGGCGTACCGACTGTATCGCGATATAAATTGAATATGCAATAATCGTGTGCAACGATAAGAATATTTCTTAAAAATCGCACGTTTCAAACAATTTACTTCAAAGTTCGCAGGATTATTAAACTTTGCGGGGAATTAAAATTTGTTTGCGAGAACTGAGAACCAAACAGAAACTCGATTTTTCCATCAATAGTTTAAATAAACTGAACATGATGTATTGATACTCTTAGTATTATTCTTCGTCGTGAATCCATCAAACTTTCAGTGTACGTGTTGCAAGTGGAATAAGCCCGCCTTTGGTCAGACAGCTGGAATTCGAACGATTTATAAAATAGATTCCATGGTCAATGAAACAGAGGGTGTTTCCCATGGTTGGATAAATGGAAATGGGATGATATATGGTCACGGAAGTATCATGAGGCCGGCTTATGGTTAAGTAAGGGTGCAAACTGATAGAAATTCCGGACAAGCGGAAATATAGTGGTCTGTAGTCAGCAAGTAGAGTGGGGACGATCTGTGGCCAGACAAGTGGAATAGAGATAGTTCTCGGCCTGGCAAGCGAAGTGGCAGAGCTCATTCGTCAGATAAGTTATTTTATTCGAGACGGAAAATTCGTCAAAGTATTCAAATCTTAAGAATTTAATCAATTTTTCAAAAAAGCTTCCATCAAGAAACTTTTTAATCGAAGACTAAGAATTGCCGAAATAATTCGGCGTACGATTAAAACGAAACAAATCGGTTTTACAAAAATTCGTTCAAAAATAGACAATTCGAGTTCTAAAAAAAAATAAGTAGCTGCTAGAAAATAAAGCACATAATTTGATGAGACGTGCCGTGTGTTGCAAATGTAAGACTGAAGGAGCACTGCCGAAGCAGCAATCATGCACGTCGGAAGTTCTTCGCCGGATGCTCAGCCGATTATCACGAATCATTAAAGGGCGGCAAACTTGTAATAATGTTAATATTCAAGCTGCACCACCCACGCGAATCGCCTCTGGTTATGCTCGCGGATCGAATATCTGCTCCTAATCGAGTAATTAGCAGGTTCTATTTCCGCTCGGTTGTGGCAAGCTAAGACGAATAACGTGGAACACAATACACTGATAATCTTCTTGACATAAGACGTAGACACGACAGAGACACTTTTCTCTCTTCATTTATTTATTAATTTATTTATTAATCTCAGGCGCTCTCAGACGAGCTCAAGTTACATATGAAGTAAAGGAATTAGCATATTTTAGGTGTCCTCGTCACCGTGACCTTCGGTCTTGACGATTGTTTCTTTCGTCAATTTTTTAAGATGCATTTTCAACGAATCTTTGTCCAGATCCATTTGAATCAATTTGAATGATTTCGAACGATTTTCTGTCGCAGATCGTGACACGACGACCGCGCAGAAGTGACGGAAGGAGCAACTGTGGCGCTGGTGAGTGTCCTGTATCGTGGTATCATCGAGAAGTTCGATGACACCAACGGAAACACAGCCTCCACCATGAACGAGCCGGATCCTTGCCTGCCACTTCTACTGCCCCCCAGGTATCGCCTGCGCGACCTCATTTTGGGGGATTATGCCTTCAACGATGACGGTGAACGGTAAGCGAACGTTTCCTGAAATCTATTGTTACTAAACCGCGGATATTTATGCAAAATAAAATTTCAAAATGCTCTATGACCGTGCAAGAGTACATTCATTCATCAAGCTACTTGTATACCGTGATTTCTCGATATATGTCGCCGAGGCCTGGGGGATAAACGTCGCGGGATTATCCCCACTACTGCGTAAGGGCCACGGACGCCGAGCAGTGTAAACATAACACGGCTCAGGCATGTCTCCTGGACGACACGTGACGTTCGGCCGTGTTGTTGACATACATCGAGAGTGACACTTATATTTAGAGAAGAAAGTTGGACATTTTGCGCCGTTCTATTCGTCATATTTTGTATTATGAGTGATACCCTGTTGGATTTATAATTAGGCGAGTGTAGAAAGAAAATTCATTTCCGGAAATGGCGACATGACAAATGGACGACCCGGTGAATGTCTAATAACGATCCCTCGCAGCAGTCGAGGCGACATTGAGACGTCTTTAGCGGATCTTCGGCCGGGTGAGACGTTCAATGAATTATTTTCACGGTCTCCGAGAATTGCACAAGGACCGCTTAAACGCCACTTAAATAATATTATCTGACTATCATAAAACGATCGCTTCACGTTGTATTACTTCTGACTGGTTGAAACGATTAAGGAAAGTGTTGCAACTAATGCAACTACTTTTCATTTTATGCATTTTATTTGAAACCACGTACCGCGAACATAATGTAATTTAGCACGCATAGAATACTCCATTAGCTGTTACTAAAGTCGGTCGATTTTCTCCATGCATTTTTTCGTATCTAATTAATTCATTGCTCGTTCGCGAACTCATTAACAATAGTGTAGCATGCAACGTGTGCATCGTAATTCATTAACTTTCTTCGCTCGCAATTTTTTCGACTGAGTGCGAAACTTTTTCGCTAGATTATTGCGTGACCCGTGCCTTTAAAAGATATTGATTACTTCTGCGTTAAATGAGTACTTCATTAGTCTTCCTCTGTAAGGTTTTGGTAGACATATAACAATTAGCATCGATAAATGTCACAGACGTATTTATTTATCGTACAAAATAATATCTTATTCCAAGTTGTGTCATCTGATTAGGAACTGGTTTATCAACTGTTCTTTTTTTAAACTTGCATTCATAGATGTCGCCAATTGTAATTAAAACAAGTCCATAAAAAACTGTCATTTCCTGAGCATCTGTAATCATTTGTAAGCAGTTCCGCACCACTCGCGTGTAAAGCAGTTACGGCTACCCCTATAACCCTAATGCAGAATTGCACAATGGCTTTCAGGGCGTGGTCGTGTGTGTACAATGGAACATAAGAATGTTGAGATGATAAAAACTCCAATTCCATTTGACGAAGAAAAAGTAGCTCAAGGATGACTAATTAATCTGCCGACATCTTTTTACACGAACGGAGGAATTTTCGGGTGGGGTGACTTCTCTCGTTAATGAACATTAAAGATGTACGAACACTTCATTACAGAGACCTTTTGTTCGTCGCAAAATTACAGAAATGAAAATTATCCGGACCTAAACATTTCTCTATCGATTTTAAAATTATTTTGCTGTTTTTCATTATTTCCGTCATTTTCATTTTTATACTGTGACCTCCAAATAGATGGAGTTTAAAATTAGTTAATTAGCATGTGCAAATAGGTGTAAATGTAGTATCGTTTGTTTAGGATTATTGCCACTATTCGAAAGATAAAAGTCGCATAATTGTATGCGAGTTCGTTTATTAGTTTATGGCATGTCACGCTTCAACATTACGTGACTATAGTCTTCTGCGAGAAGGGACAATCTTCCGTTGTTTACTTATTTAAAAGGTCCGCCCCCGGATACGTTTAATCGACTTATACCTAGACGCTTCAATTATGCTAAAGTGTGCAGAATGCCATACTAGAGAGCTCAACGACTCCCTTAAAGTGTCGATCGAAAGCTGGATTAATTAACGGTTATTGTACGGTGTCAATCTCGATTCTGTGTGCTAAGTTACCGGATCGATAAACCTAACGTCACCAAAACAAATGAGAGAAACTCACAAATATATGTTCATACTCGTTCCTGCTTACAGTTTATACTATATTAGTGACAAGAATAATTTTTCGGCAATAAAAATTCGAAGCGAAATTAAATTGGATCGAATTCTTCTCGTAGCTTTCGAACCAGTCAATTCCTCGCCTTAAAATCTCGATTTTTACCGTTTTCTCGTCGGGATTTACAGTATGATATAGTAAAAAGTTAAAAATTTCTGGGTTTCGAAGGTGAAGTTTGACCTTCTTCTTCGTTTCTGCCACTTACAGCCGACGCGGAAAACTTTTATTTCGCACAAAGTTCGGTTTACCACGCTGTAACACAAAATTGAAGTGTGAGTGATCAAGTCGGAGCAGTTTTCGAGTTTCAATTTGGAATTTGCGGCGTTCAGACCTAGTCGTTAGCACTCGGAGATGAAGGGGCTAAACACTGGGGGGATCAGCGGTGTCGGAGCGGGGATGCTGAATCGTTTCTTTGAATACGCAGTCTCTTTTTTTACGCTCCAATACCTCGGCATCCTTTGCGAGAAAGTCGGTCAGAAACGACTAGAGAAGGTTAGCCTGATCGAGTTGAATCCAACAGAGATGATGAACGATGATTTCGTCCATCGAGCGAATGTTTCTCTCTCTCTCTCTCTCTTTCGCTGCATTTCCCATTTTCCCCGTACCATATTCTCGCTGTCTCCCATTCCACCGAATTCGCAATCCCATCACACGATGACGGATCGCATTAGCCATTACTTCAAGTAACGTATCACTCAATAATACAATCGAATTTGTTAACAACTAATTACCTACTCTTTTTAGATTATTATTCTTCTCGGAAGAAGAATAGAATTCACGTAGACAAAACGTTAAGATAATTGCTGGAACAGTTACGGAATTGTCTACGTTCCAGGAATATTTTTGTGCGTCGTCTCGTGCATAATTTTTGCCACTTTGAAATATTTGCAATTATGTGTGGTACGTAGTACGACGACTTCGTGATGCTGCATCGGTTCACATATGTTAACTATACCGGGCAATATCATCAGACATTCATCGATGCAAATGTATGCAAGCTCGGCGACGCGTCGCTATACCCGGTTTCTGATAAGACGGTTATCCGAGCTTTGTATCTCTCTTTTGTCGGACGTGTCAAATTAGCGAAAAACTATTTCGCACTGCGTCGAATGCACTCTTGCGATTAAGAGAATAACGCGTTCACAAAACCGCGTGCAGCAAATTAATAGCGCTTTGTCATGAGATGACCTTGGCCCGTTTTTTTTTGCATACGATAAAAATAAAACGGAAAATTCTCTTTTCCGTCATTCGAACGAGTCCGAAATGTTTCGTGTTTCATTTAATTTTTCCGCGAAATCTGTGACCATAAAATTCCAAGGAACGGTGTGTTCACGCGAGCATAGAAACGCTGTAATCGCGCAGGTAAAATATTATTTACGCTGGCATAAAATTTTACCGGTTTGCATAGTCGTTTTACGGTATCAACTTTTAAGGGCGCCGGGGAATTTATGTGGCGGCTCGCAAACGATTTGATCTCGAAACGGACTATTTCCAGACTGCGCGGAGACTGTCTCTCGACCTTGACACCAATAAATTAGCCTAAGAGCTCAAAGCGACGGGACCCATCCCAGATTTTCTCTGCGAGTTTCCGGCACGAGAACATAATAATAATTTAAGACAGGACAATCTCTGAACACCCACCGCGAATTTCTCCCACTGCTATTTGCTACCTCCACCACCAATTTCACATCCCTTAAAAACCCATCTCTGCGTGCGTAGCCTATGCTAGCCTATGCTAGCCTGTGCTAGTCTATGGTGGTCAATGGTAGCCCATCCTATCCTGTGCTAGCCTATCCTAGCCTACGGTAGCCTATCCTTGTCTATGGTAGTCAATGGTAGCCCATCCTAGCCTATGCTAGCCTATCCTAGATTAGGGTAGCTTATCCTAGCCTATGCTAGCCTATCCTAGTTTACGGTAGCCTACCCTAGCCTATGGTAGTCAATGATAGCCCAGCCTAGCCTATCCTAGCCTATGGTAGTAAATGATATCCCAGCCTAGCCTATGCTAGCCTATCCTAGCTTACGGTAGCTTATCGTAGCCTATGATGGTCAGTGGTAGCCCATCCTAGCCTATGCTAGCCTATCCTAGCCTACGGTAGTCTATCCTAGCCCATCCTAGCCTATGGTAGCCTATCCTAGCCCATCCTAGCCTATGCTAGCCTATCCTAGTTTACGGTAGCCTATCCTAGCCTATGGTAGTCAATGGTAGCCCATCCTAGCCTATGCTAGCCTATCCTAGCTTACGGCAGCCTATCCTAGCCTATGATAGTCAATGGTAGCCCAGGTGTAAATTCGCCATTAAATACGTATGAAGCATTTTACGCGTG
>JAQQRO010000129.1:0-11064 GCA_028454255.1 Halictus ligatus
CAGTCCATTGTTTCAATAGGATGTTGATTTAAGAGTCTCTACTTTGTATTTTAATCCTCTATTCTTCTCCTACCATGAAGTCAGCATCCTTTCTTGCAACTTAGTATAATTGGACACCCTTTTTCTTTATTTTCAAGGTGTAACTTATCTTTGCTGTGTCTCTCGAAGATAAATTGGAACTGTTTTGTGCGCTACCTAACTTCCTAGAATTTTTAACGCGTATCTTAATTCTATTTGTTTCTTCTCCTCGCGTGGCATCACTGGGTTTAAACAATAGTGCACAATGTTCGTTTTATTGTTGAGCGGACGAACCACCGGACGTGACACGCGCAACATAAATACGCGAAAAGTGCTGTCGCTTGTTTCGAAAAGTTAAAAATCAATGATGGCTTAATGAGGGTTTAAGAAGGGGACCGTAATGTTATGCAAAAGCGGATTAACCTACTTGGAGAGAGTCGTATATCATCCTGAGGAAACGTTGAGGGAAGTAGTACGCCGACGTTGTAATCAACAACAGGAATGCTCGTGTCTGGCGTCTTCAACGTAACCGGCGAAATTAATTGGAAATGTCTTAACAGTTCGAACAATGAAGCAGTAAAAGTTGAAGAGAACTCGAACGAACGATTTGAACAATATCCTTTCATTGTACTGTGGCGAACGTTTTAGTTAATGCATTCGATAAAAAGCTAAATTAATGCCTGCCTAAAATTCCTAACCTAACAAACCTGAATCATTAGTAGACGTAGTAGTAGCGGATCTTTATGCATTTATCGCATCTGAAAATTTTCAAAAAATGCTATAATATACAATTCCACAGAATTTAGTACGATTTTTAATTTAGTACGAAAATTAGAATTTATTCGTTTCCACTTTCCTAAAATTTAACGACAAAAATCGAAAATTGCATAAACATCTAATCATTAGTTAGTAAATCCACAGTTATCACTTGTTTTATTTCCAAATCGGGCATGAACGTTTGCAATATATTTAACTAATATTTAAATCCAATATTTAAATTAATGCCTAACTACGACAGCCAGAGAGCCCAGCAAAATCAAAGTAATAAAACAAATCAGAACCGAAAAGATAAAATAAACCCTCCAATAAAATACCCCCAAAAATTAAAATTAAAGGGCTATAAAAATCCGATTTCTTGCAACAGCTATTAATTTTGTTCACTATGTCGCAGTAGCAATTTCTAAACGCTTCCGCAAATTATCCCCAAAAAATCGGGATCCGCTTTCGGATCGATCCACAGCAGGTTGCAGACGAACCGTACGAAAAAACGGCCATTAAAACCGGCACACAGAATGTTCGGTCGTCCCTATAGTGGGCCCCGCGCGCGACATCGTTTCATTCTCACGGTTCACCTTGAGCCAACTTTCTCCTCGACGTGTAAAATCTGAGGCTTCTCGGTCGCTAATTAAGATGCGCGCTGCAAACGGGAAAAACCGCGTGCGGGCTCGCGCGAGCGCAAGGCACCGACGGGCTAATTGCGCGTGCCAAACACCTCGCTCCAGGAATCCCTTCCCGAAGGAAACGCGCGGCGTTGGTTCGGGAAAACCTGGAACGCCGCACGGCGGTCAATTTGGACGGAATCGGATTCAAAATGAAAGAACTTTCCATAGAAATGAGGTGGAGCGATGAAATTTTTTTTAAATTAAAGCTGAAACTTTGTAGAATATAGGGAAAAATAGGGAGATTATGGTACGAACGTTTTTTAACCTTGAGAAAATTCGTTAAACTGTGCCGCGCACAGTGGACGAAAATGCCATTTTGGCGATCTAAAACAACTTCTGAAATATTCGAGATAACTGAATGAAATTTAATAGGTAAAATGGTAACATTTATAGCTTCGAATTGCAACAAAAATCAATTTGAATTTACACGGTGTTTATTAATTACACAGGTTCTAAACAAATTATAGATTAAGTGGAATTAATATATCTGTTCTTCTGCGTTAATATTCCTGAAGTGAATCTGTAATTTCTGGAAGGTTTGTTGCAAGTTGTCGCAAATGCATTTTCTTTTTGCATTGTTTGGTCAACTAATTATAGTTTATCAGAGTATAGTCGTTGCTAGATTCTATTAGGTTCTGGCTAACATATGCGTACTTAAAGTTCCAATTGGTTGAAAAACTTAGATGAAAAACTTGTGCTCACTTGAAAAAACTATATTTTTTAAAATATAATAACAATTACTTGTTTTAATGTCACTTTAAATCCCAGAAGATGTAATCTTTCTTATCGTTTAAACCCAACTCAGCAATTTCTAATAGTTTTCTTTTAAATTACACATAAATATTGGAAAAATCATGTGAAACGAGACAACTTCACGTCCTTCATTTTTTCTTCGAACTTTGCCCGCCTCCTGTGGGTCGCGGGGTGGGGATAAAAAAATTTTTTCCCGGATTTGCTTCCTTCGGAATGTTCTCGAAACATCCCCTTCACTCATTTATTTATAAACAAAAATAAAATTTCCATTTTCGAGTGCCGAAATCGTAACGCTCGCGTTCCTAAACCAATCGATCCATTAACCTGTTCCTAAACTAATCGTTCCGCGTATTACTTACCACTATGTTTACGGGACCCGTCAAAATGGCGGATTCTAATATTTTCAATTTAATATTACTAAGATTCTAGTAATCATACATAAGAAACTATTTAGCACGTTCTTGTTATTTTTATGAAGTAATGCTAAATAGTCGCTTTCGGTGCTCCGTAAAAACATAAATAAAATCTCCATTTTCGAGCGGTGGAAGCATCGGGGGCACACCTGGTCGTCCTCGGTCATGGTTTCGATCGTGCCGGGACAATGTCGCCGTGAAAACAATCGATCGTGGGCGTCCGGCGAAACCCGGAGGCGCACCGATACCTTACGGATAATTTTAGGTCACTGAATCAGCGACTTTCTTTCGTTCTTTCTGCCCCCCCCCCCCCCCCCCTCATCCACCCTCCCCCAACAATCACCGAACCGTCTGTCAGAGATGTAAATACATACCATTCCCTGCGTACGCATCAATCGCGGCCGTCGACGGTCCTCCGCGACGAACGCGTTCGGTAATTATCGCGAGTGCTTATAAATCCCCGTCCGCCATCGCTCCGGATCCTTTTAAGTCTCATGGCTCCTGCGGTAGCGGTATAATTCGTCCGCGTCATAGCAGAGGGGCGGATTTATTGCGATCGCGAATACGTTCTTCCGGTTCGAAAAAGTTCCGCCATGCTTCTTTTTTTGCAGGCTCCGCGAACCGTTCGATCCCGGATCGAGATCCAGGAGCTAATCGTTTCAACCTTATTTCGGAGGGTATCCCCCGGTTTTCATTTCGCGTACCACTCTTTTCGGCATTTAGAAAGTTATGTGCGTTTCGGCGGGCAGGGCGAGTGAAAGGGGCCGTAAAAATATTCAGGCTTTAAGGAACGAAAGGAGCTTAGGCTTCTTGTGAAGATGATTGGACACGTTTTTTTTTCAGGGGAGAGTTACAAATCTTTTTTTGGTAAGGTAATGCGCAGAAAAAAAAATTGAGAATTGCGAACAATCTTTGCGAGAATAACTTATTGAGAACTTATTGTTGAATTATTATTGAGAGTAATTTATTGACCGTGTCAACTTGGATATGTTGATTAATTTCTTGGTTAATATGTTGGTCAATTTTGTGATTAGCAACCAGTTAACCGCGGAGTTTAATTTTAAGAATCCCTTCACGGGGCACGGGATTGAAATCGAGCAATGACGCCATTGTAAACTTTACGGAAAAAGTAGAGCAAGATGAGAAAGATTTAGATTTTTAATCGGCAAGAAATTAATAATTCATTAACCGCGCCGCAATAGAATTTTGGATTGACGTGTATAAGCGTCGAACGCAGGCCGCCATTGTAAACTTTACGAAAAAAGTAGAGCAAGATGAGAAAGAGTTAGATTTTTAATCGGCAAAAAATTAATAATTCATTAACCACGCCGCAATAGAATTTTGGATTGACGCGTATAAGCGTCGAACGCAGTTGACTGGCTAAAATAATTACCACGCGATAATTATTGATATTAAGAATCGATGGGAATACAAGCAAGACTGATATTTAAACAAATACGCCGGATAAAACGTATAGCATGGATTTCGCCTGAAACGTGAAGCAGTGTTTAGCGTATGAAGACGTAACGTGTAACGGGGCCTTCAAAAAGAAAGTAAAGTGCAAAATGTCAAAGCGACGAAACTTGTTAATTGGGGGGGCTCGATGGAAGTGCTAGGTGCTAATTGGGAAACGTCGGGTTTATTAGAACAAAAGTGAAGTTACGTCCGCTTATATAATCGAAAGGAAAAGTTGAGGAAGACAAAGGGTGCTCGTCCTGCGCTGGCTCTGACAAAGTACTAAAATATTTTGTGGGAACAGACGTGCGTGGCGTGGCGTGGCGTGGCGTGGCGTGGCGTGCCCGTTCGAACGAAGTGAAAGTTGTCCTCGGTTGTCGAGCACCCACGCCTTAAATCATTTCGCTAGACATACGATTCCTCCAACCAAACAATCACGGTGCCATCTCACCTCGTTTATTATGAACAAAGATCGCAAATTTCACACATTTCTCTAAAACTCTATAATAAATTTTTTAATTGTCTCATTTTTCGTCCTTCGTCGGCAGAAATGAATATAGCTTTCGTTTTAGGATAAATATATACAGCTTCTGTTTCGTTTCTCGAACAGCCATTTTGAACACCTGTGCATTAAAGAAAGAAAATGCGTTAATCAATGTTAAAAAATAATTCGAAATACCACTTCCATTTTAGAATAAATATATACAGCTTTTATTACGTTTTCCAAACAGCCATTTTGAACACCTGTGCATTAAAGAGAGAAAATACAGTGTTAAAATAATAATTGTTAATCAGTGATAATTATACCATAGTATCAGTAGTTAATTGCATTAATCAGTGTTTAAAAAATAGTTAAAAATACTACTTCCATTTTAGGATAAATATACACAGCTTTTGTTTCGTTTTCCAAACAGCCATTTTGAACACCTGTGAATTAAAAAAAGAAAATGCCGTGTTAAAATAAAATATTACAGCAGTTGATTGCAAGAATAACATTTAGCAATAGTCTCGACAAAGTTTCCCAAAACACGAGGTCTCTAAAAATGGTTCCGAAGACGTCCCATAACCTAAAATAAAAATTCTCCATTCTAATCTATGAATTCATTAATTTCACTGATCCATAAGTCGACAGTTAATCCACTTTCGTTGTACCCCGAAAGGATGGCCGGAGGTTCGAATACCGAGAAGCATTATCGGAATGAAAGAAAGGAGAAAAGGATAATCATGTGGGTACACGGGTCTTAGTGTGTCAGTGTGTCTATATGCTAATCGAGCAGAGAACAGTTTTAACCTGAACGTATCAACGCCCGGCGGCGCCATATTCCCCGCGAGAATATACAAAGAAGCTGTGCTTTTAGCACTTTTAGTGTGCCGGTAATCATACGGTTTGTCTTTGCCAATTTGATAGACTGTATATGAAAAAAAAACTACCGAAAAAAAAAAGAGAAAATACTTTATTCTCGGCTGATTCCTCCTTCACGATTTAGCTGTAAACTTTTCAAGAGATTGTCCTCGATTGGCATGAGTCTAGATTGTCTGTAATTTATGCGACTATTTCAGCCGAATCTGCTAGACGCTAATTAAAATTAATTACAATAAAATAATATGTTGGACGCTGATTAAACGTAATTACACGAACAAAGTTTAAAGCCGGATTAGGGTGGAAGAGATTTTAAGTATTTGTGAGAAAGTCTTGGCCATTGATTTGGTGATTATTAAAAACTTATAATATTAATAATACGCGGAGGTTATTTTTTCAAGTGGTTTTATTTTCACTTGAAAATATTCAATCTTCTACAGTACATCTTCTTTAACACTAAACCTGCCCAAGCATTAACAATATCTGGTAAACATTGCTTTATAAAAATGGCAAACCTAAGTTTATTCAGATTGTCCGCAATTTTCAATATAATGAATGGCTTCAACAAGGAAATTTATTTCAATAATTTGCATGAATGAATTTTTATAATAATTGTAAAATATAAAACCGGTCATTTTGGCCGTGGTAGGTTAAGAAACTTGCGTGTGATTTCAATTTCTCAAGAAGAACATAAAATCGCAGGACGTTCGTCTGTGTACAGTGCAGTTTGGGTAATTAATGGTTGAGCGGAGGGTGGCTTTATTTAATGGCGAAGAATGGATGTTTGTGTTTCTCTCTTTTTCCGTGTTTTTCTTTGGTTTAGGTAAATGCTCCTGGTGATCCTCTTTAGTTCTATCACCATGATTAGCTCTCGTTCCATCGCCACGACGTGGATATATCGATTCTGGAACTCTCTCTTTGATTGGCCAGTCGGCAACAGCGAGAATTAAAGTGGACGTTGATGATTTTGACGGGGATAGAAAGCGTTCGCGGGCAATTCATAATTAACATGATTTTGCAGAAACGTTGACGAACATGCGGGACCCTTTAATGCAAATTATAGCGAACTGGCGAAACCACTTTTAATCTTCGAGTGCCTGGATTTCTTATGTCTCGTTCGCATGCCCTAAATTCACAGTTCCCCAATAGCGTGAGAAAATCTATGGGAAACGATGTATAGCATGTTGAAAAAAAATTGTTTCCGCGCGTGGTGTTGGAAAAACCACAATTTTCTTGAAATTGTACAGGTTCAACGAATTTTCTCAAGGTTAAAAAACCTTCTTACCATAATCTTTCTATTTTTTCCATATTCTACAAAGTTTCAGTTTTAATTTTTAACAAATTTCATCTCTCTACATCATTTCTATCGAAAGTTCTTTGATTTCGAATCCGATTTCAAAAAATAGTGAAATCTGAATAATACTGAATATGGTCTCACGGAATTTAGAATGAAAAAATATATAAATAATGGTATTCTGCTGAACAGAAAGAATGATTTTAGTATTTTATTCCTTCTAATTCGTCGACTGTGACCACTGTGCGCGTGCGCGTCACGAAGATTCGAGGCAGCGCGCACGTACGACGAAAATTCCTTCTATTTTCCCGTCGGAGATATTCGTCGGACAGGAAAAACCACAA
Organism: Halictus ligatus; assembly: GCA_028454255.1. NCBI lineage: Eukaryota > Metazoa > Arthropoda > Insecta > Hymenoptera > Halictidae > Halictus > Halictus ligatus. The sequence goes on from JAQQRO010000129.1 coordinate 7,080, forward strand.
TTTTCTTGAAATTGTACAGGTTCAACGAATTTTCTCAAGGTTAAAAAACCTTCTTACCATTATCTCCCTATTTTTCCCATATTCTACAAAGTTTCAGTTTTAATTTTTGAAAAACATTGCTCTACATCATTTCTATCGAAAGTTCTTTGATTTCGAATCCGATTTCAAAAAATAGTGAAATCTGAATAATACTGAATATGGTCTCACGCAATTTAGAATGAAAAAATATATAAATAATGGTATCCCGTCAACAGAAAGAATGATTTTAGTATTTTTTCCTTCTAATTCGTCGATTGGGACTACTGTGCGCGTGCGCGTCACGAAGATTCGAGGCAGCGCGCACGTATGACGAAAATTCCTTCTATTTTCACGTCGGAGATATTCGTCGGACAGGTACGGGCGCTGATTAAGTCACCGGTCGACTCACTTTCACCTCCCACACGAGAATTTTCTGTTCCAACGAGCCCCCGTCCGTTAACGATCCGCGTGACAATGAGTCACCGTCTCCGGTTTGTTGCTTTCACGGGTCCTCCGTTGCAATTTTGAAATTGTCCTGTCGGACGTGTAGGTCACACGGACCCGGCCGTCTGGTGCTCTCGTGTTTCACTTTTCTTGGTCACCGTCTTGCATACCGATGTCGTTAGTTCCGGTGTTCCTAATACAGCGGGGAAGATTAATATCGATCGCCTCCCGCGTGGGCCAACCCACTCTCACTCTCTCTCTCTCTCTCTCCCCCTACGCCATTTTGCATCGTCGTCCACCTTCTGTCCCCGTTTCGCACTTCCTTCCTTGCTTTGTCACGACTTTCGATGAATTTTTCAACCACCGATACCGATCCGAAAGTCACTTCCGCGAACAATCGAGTGAGAGTCTATTAATTGCGTCAAGCTTATTATTGCGTTATGCGACGTTCACGATCGGAGACGATCGCCCGTTGCATTTTGCGATTTAGGCGGATTAGCTTCCGGTCGTTCGTGGAGACGCAAGAAACGTTTTCCGATTGGAGGAATTGAAATTTGAAACGGAGTTTGCCGTTTGTTGCATGGTGCACGAATGTCAGAGAGAAAAATTGGAGGGGGGCTCTGAGAGTAGAAGGTTGAATTAAAATTATTATAATTTAACACTTTCACTGCGTCGAATTTTTGTAGTGACGTATTTGAGCAGAATAGATTTTATTGCAATTACAGTTTTCAATATGAAAGGTCGCGTGATGGTCATAATAGTACACGTCGTTGGATTCGTATTGACCTCGGCCATCATATAGCGATAATAAAAATACATCATTCCATTTTTAAAAAACTTCGATGATCTCGAAATCTCAAAAGGTATAACCTCGAACAAATTTTTTTGCCTATCATAATATTCGCCCCTCTGAACCATCTAACGTTTTCCTCTGACATTTTGTTCTATCCTAAAAACAAGCGAGATATTTGAGATTTAATTAGATTTAATTAGAGTTAGGTGAAACAGCCTGTATATGTACTAGAATGTATGCAATACTAAAAATATTGAAAACTTGAAATAAAATTGATTACGTTCGAATACGTCGCTACAAAAATTCATTCTACATGTCCCTGTTTTACCGACGCAGTCAGAGTGTTAAATTATAATAATTTTAATTCAGTCTTCTACTTTCAGAGTCGCTCTTCAATTTTTCTCGAGAAGCGAGATATTGTAGATGCTCTAGTTAGATGAAACACCCTGTATATTGAAAAATGAACACTTTTTGCTATCTTATACTAATAGTGTTGGCCAGCAAAAGTATAGCAGAATAAAAAGGATAATATACACGTGATAGAACTATGTATCTTTTTCTAAAAATTACTCAGAAATTACAATACAATAATTTATTGATCTAAGACAAATTCTCGGGCCCGTGCTGTGACATAGACCGTGTAGGACATTTATTTTCTCGTGAACTAAGATCGAGTAGCTCCGATCGTCTTAGATCGAGACCTTACTGTACTAGGACCCTCCCAACTTGAATCAGTATCACAGTATTAACTTTTGCAATCCTCGAGCAACGAATATTTTTACATAAATCGTTAGCCTCGCACGAAAACTAGGATACAGTAAATTGTAGTTTATCTAACCCAGGCCGTTGCAACAAATTACACTAAAATGGAGATAGTGGAACGCTGTCGGGTCGAATTACTAGGACACATAGCTCGAGCAACGACAGAAACGATAAATTTCGCGATTGATCGGCAACGAATTGCGGAAATTGCTATGTTCAGACGAAAACTATAAGGCGAATCGCAACGTTGCGACCGGTCTCGCGTTTTCTTTCTCCCTTTGCGCACTACTTTGCGCCTCGCGACGACTTTCGATGGATCTGCGAGCGCGGCTGATAATCATCCGAAAGTTCGTTCGGCGCACAAAGGAGGACAGAATATAAAAGGATTAAGTAGAGATCGCTGGTAACAGATGCAGATCTGTTATCTCCGACTCATTAAGATACGTGAAAAATCGCTGGCCTGAATTTTTCAACAATACGAGATCACCCTGTAAAATTCCTCTACCGATACACGCCGGACGGCGAGCAGTAATTAATATAATCGCGACGAGTGGATCGTTCATTCTCAGTTTCTCGATCTTCACCCGGTTTCGTAGAATTTGATGGATCGCGCGGGCACCTTCGCTCCTCCGCAAATACGCTTTCCCTTTGCGTCCTTGTCTTCGCGAGGAGAGCAATCTTCAGTTTTCTAGACGAGGCTACGCCCCTGAACTCACTTTCACGGACTGCATTTCGTGCATCCGGAATCTCCGGGGTTCTCCGAGCGAGTATGCAACGCGCAGTGGTTCAGAGAAGTGGCCTAAGTCCATTTATCTTAAAATCGAGATGTTTAAGGGTTTGCGTTTCAATGAATTTAAAAATGTCCTTGTATAGGACATTAATGAGTCGTACTGCTTAAGTGTATCCAAGGGTGTTAAATTTATAGTTCCTATTAAAATAGTGGCAATTATTAAGTGAATAATATGCGTTCTCTTATCAAGAATGGAGTTAGGCCACTTTCAAAATTAACAACCAGATTCATCATAAAATTTGAAGGTGCCCAAGTCCAAGAAAAAAGAAACAATACCGAATTTATTTTACATATCCTTCAAACACTTCGGGAACATAATTTATGCGATTCAATTGACTACATAACCTGCAAAATTACAAACATAAATTTATTACAGAACAATTTACTACTCATCTACATTTTGTGCGTGTAAAAGGGATTTGAAGTAATCATGATGTTCCGGTGTCCATTATGTCCTTGAATTTTGCTGTTGTAATTTGTCTGATATTTTTATACAGTGGTGTGAATACAATATTTTCGAACTTTTTTGGTCTACCCCGACGTGGTAATAAATTCAGGACTGTAAAATTTTCATTGTTATTCATTGATGTCTTATTTAATATCAAATTTCAAGTTTTATATTAATTAAACGTACTGGTTATTCAACTAACGCAATTGTCCGAAAACTGAGGTTAAATTGTAAATACTAATTAATTAATATTACCTTCGTCACTACTTTCCGACATAATCAATAGTAAATATATTATCTTGTTTATTTAAGTATAAATGGAGTTAGGCCACTTTCAAACTACCAATTCCAATCTGCACCACTGTGCAACGGTCGCCGTGCTCCGGACGATGCAACTTGAAAAACGGGAAAATATTTAGCGAACACTCTCGCAGAAATTATCTTTGAATTTTCAGAAATGTTTGCTTTGTAGGTTAGCGCACCTCCTAATTGCGAGTAACTACCAATTACAGAGATCAAACACGGATATCTCAACTATTTGCGTTTCTTCACCAAAAAGTTTTTCTCCGTGTTTGTTCAATTTAACTGTTACAAACGTTGTTATTAGTCGTTGTATGGGTGCGTGACGCAACTCGATTGAAACGAACGAAACCCTTGAAAATGAAGCGAGCATAAATTGCGGCTAGAAAATTAAGACAAATTGCGACTGAAATTATATTTTTGACTGGAT
>JAQQRO010000130.1:0-11059 GCA_028454255.1 Halictus ligatus
ATTTCAAATTTATTTAAATAAATCCTTGGGGTAGGGTACAGAAGGCCGCAAATTCGAGTACTTTGTTCGCTGTAATTTGAACTCTTCGGGGACTGCGTGCTATTGCTGATTTCTTTTTGCACCGCCAACCGTTATATTATATCACCATAATTTGCCGGAGTCTTAAATGGTTTGATATTTTACATGGGTCTCCCAGAATTTCGAAAAGTTAATATCAATCATTGAAAGTGTATCGTACCGAATAATCTGACATAGCAACAAAATTTTGAAGTATTCTTCAAAGTATAGCGCGCGAAAGAATTAGAAAATGGTCCTGTACGGTTGAAAACGTGCAGGAGTTTGTCGTCGCTGTCCCACGTTCTTAAAGTCGTTTCTTAAATTCGCAATCACGGCGAAAACTGTTCCGCTGATCGTGTTCTTTGTTCCCGTTTGTTTCTCGAAACTCTTCTCTCGCTCTCCTACCACCGGAGAAAATACGAGGCATAGATGAAAGTTTGCCTTTGTTATTGTCTGCAATTGAAAGTGCATCGTGGCGCCATAAGCGTAAACAATATTAAAGGCATACGTTATGAAAGGAAACGTAAATCTGTGATACGCAATATCGGGATGATAAGGTGGAACATTTCGCACGGGCCGATGTGCCGGGGCTGCTGGAGTGGTCTGATTTTATAGAACAGCAGCCGTTTCCACTTCGCGCCGTACGATTCTCCTCGAATCAACCGGTACGTATTCCTAGATAGTATCGTCAGATTTTGGTGTTCAGAATTCTCATTAATATTAATAACACTCTTTAACCCTTCGTATGCTATGCCGGAGACATGAGATAGAATTCTCAACAAAGTCAAGCCGCATTAGTACTCTCATCCGAAATAAGGCGAAAGACGTTCCCTCGCCACCGTCTTATATTGAAATGAATCTGTTTTAGTGAAATATCGGAGTAGGTCACAATCATAACGATGGAATTTTTAAAATGTATAATAAGCAGAAATACAGGGTTTACTCGATACATGTCCAAAACACGGGTCTAGCCACGGACATATATCGGTCAGGAGATACTATTCTTTATAATAACTTAAGAATTACTTAAGAAGAAGAAAGAAGAAGTTTCTGTTCTGTTCCCGGGTTCCTTACAATAGATGCAGACAATTTTTATTCAGCATGAAGATCCGCAGTCTAGTCATACCACAAATCCCAATGTATCATTGCGACATTAATTATACACTCCCACCAGTAACGAGATAAATGGAGTGAAGCGATCGTTTTTGTTCGAATAAAATACGGCCGTAAAACCGAGTATCTTTGTGCATTTGCGAGCCTGCGAAACAAATAAAAAATATCCCGGAGGGGGGAATTGATGAGGGCGGGAAAAAATGAGCGAAACCTTTGTACGACGTCATAAGATAACGAAACCGGGATCCGTTCATAAATGGAATCCGCGTATGGTCAAAAATTATACGGTGCTTCGGTTATCAAGATTCCGAAATGTATGTAATTAATTTTAGAACAGTCAGAGATATAATGGTAAAGTATCGTCCGTAGCTGGCGTGAAATTATTTCCATAGAATTAAATTAAATGGGATTTCATTTCGGCCAGGTTGTACAGCTGTCCGAAATTAGTTCGAGAGCATTTTGTAGCTGCCATGCCGCCGCGTTCGGTACACGGGGAACTCGTGCGCGTCACTAGCTTTTAATTTTTTAACTTCTTGCAATGAACAGCCGCGGCCGAAGAACTCCTATTGTCGCTCGTAAAAAGGAGAAGTGACAGGAACGACGTACTGAAAAACTTGCGGTGTAATTTGCGGGTCTACTGAAAATTCATCAAATGAAAGAAGTTCGCTTTTACGAACCCCCGGCGAGAGAGAGTTTTTATTATGGGAAACTCTTCAGTATCAGTCTTAATACTTCTTTTCTCAGAGTAGTATCCACACGCGAGCTTTTCTTTTTGTTTTTTATGACGAACCGCGGAAGCATATTCTGCTGGCGAAATTTAGAACAAAATATTCCGCGAATGTCGACCATTAATCAATTCTTACATTATTGAGAATCCTTGGGTCAGTAATATTGGATCACAGTCTCGATTCAAGCGGAATAGAATTTAAGCGGATTATTTGTTTGTAAATTTGATATTAAATATACTGGTAAACAATCCAGTATTCTGGTTCATTTCATTATTTATTTGATGCACATCTATAGAATTTAGAAAAATATGTGAATTTAATAGCGTAAACTATGTAATGCAATGTTAAAATTATATAAAGTATTTATGGGAAGAAAAATAGATGAAATTCAAAAATGTATTAATATATTTCCAATATTTCCAACTTTTTAAAATTATTGAAGAAGGAAATCAATTTTTAATTCGTAAGAACATTACGCTTATAAGAATGTGCGCATTAATTTGGCTCAATTCTGACCGTGATTTAAGAAAACTCTATCAAGCGAAGATGAATCAGTTGGAAGATTGCATGAAAGCATTAATAACTCCCATAGGTGACCAATACTATACTTATGTACATACACAACCGTCAGTAAGTTTCCGCCTGGAATATTCCCTTTTCATTCTTCAAAAATACAGTGGAGGCAGAATACGCATCGCTCATATCTTTCTTGTGATACCTTTTCTCTGTTTTAAAATCTTTTTGTGTGATCAAATTACATAGTTTTTTAAAAATGAAGTTCTGCACATTTTACAAAATATTTGGAAACATTTCTTTCGTACAAATAAGTATGTTAACAAAACTTTCAAAATAACAGAGAAAGTCAAACTATGACTATGTGATGGCAAATAATTAAAATAATACCGTAAAACGATGTTCATCAAATTTGTCAATTCATGTAGCTGATACAATTTATCTTAACCTCATAACATTTTTTAAGTACTCGGAAACTTTCCGTACTCTCGCTTGAAGTGATGCTTGACCCGAAATGTCTGTACGTACAATAACGATAACAGTAGACAAAAAAATGAACGTTTAATCCTCATTTCATCGAAACTAATCGATAAATCACTTGAACGACAAATGTAAAGTCTAGCAAAGTAACGTCTGAAAATCCTTCTTGAAGAGAAAAATTGTATGAAGTGTCAATCATAAAATATATGTAGTAAAACATCATAAATGCCCCAATGCATTATAGTAGACAATGAATCAATTTCTTCTTCAAATTAAAAATAGTTCAATACTTAAAATTCTGAATTAAATATGCAGGGTGTTCGATTACAGGAAATAACTTGCTATTTCGCTCACTATTTTGCTCGCTAAAATGCGGCAACCCTACCAACAGGGATGTATGTTGCTTACGTCATAAAGGTGCGCGACAGAGTCAACGTGTCAACGGGGGTCCTTGCTCGCGCCCAATTGCTAGGCTTTGACGTCACGCACTTTAGCCAATAATTCGGTTAGAACTGAAAATGCGTGTGGAATGACCCAATCGGTCAGTTTACACGCCGAATTCTTACCAGGTGACTTCTTGTGATACGTAACTGTCGAGCGCGGCTATGACATACGCAACTCGCACCTCTATTGGCTGGGTTGCCGCATTTTAGGCGGATTTTTAATTGTTAATACCTAAAAAATGAAGCCGAAATCACAATTTTTTACTCTTCATTTTCGTCTTATATTGTCATGGAGAACCATCCCATAAATTTTCCTCCACTTGTAGTCGAACACCCTCTATATGATGCTATGAATTAAATATAACGATGCTCATATGCATATTGCTTTATAATAATAACAAGACTTTATTCAGAGATGAAAAAGTCAAAATAACTGTTCAGTTAGCTGAACATTCTCCATTAAACTATATCCGACAATAGTGAGTGAAAATTTTCTTTGTTATGCGTTATCTTGCAATTGGTAAATATTAACACGTGGTCATACCACCATTCACTTTTCCAAACTCTACAACTTCATTTACGAACGCCTGTTAAATCTGTGTTTCAGTAAATTCTGTATTTCCTGTTCAGAATCTTAATAGAACGCAAATGTAACCAACAAATTCTTCGAGCTGAATGTTTCCAGAAAACGGTGCGAGCACTTCAACTTCTCCGCCCTATGCTAATGCTAAAATACCCAAGGTATAATTCGCGAATACTTGTAGTTTTTTAACAAATGCGAATATTCACCAACACCGCGCTAAATATTTGTACGAACAAATGTTCGAATCTTGGTCAAAATATTCAGAGAATGTTGTACAAGCTATAGTTTTGTTTATACATCTCGTATCAATAAATTGGCAGACTCTTGAAAATTTGTTTGTATAATGAAACGCTAATTTCGCGTGAGCTTGATTCAAAAAGTGACTCCTGAACGACAAAATAATTTTTATTTTAACTCGGGAAAGAAAAACATTTTATTGTAGTAGAATCCAATATGTTCTTAGTTCCGACATTTTCCACTTTTTCCACTTTTCTGCAACTTTCAGTTCTCCCTCTGACCTTTTTGTCAGCTGTCTCACCCAACTTCATACTCCATTTTATACTTCTATTTTCGACTTTCTGCTCTTGCTCCTCCCTTCTCTTTATCGACTCCTTTTTTTCTCGAATTCAAAGTTTCCCTTTTCTGACCTAACTCATTCTTTCCAGTGCTAAGTTCGTCCCCTTTTCTTCAGCTTCGATTATTTTTCATACGAGTTAGTTAATTTCGAAATCGACCGCGACCAAACCACTCTGAGATATTCGAGAATATTATTTTCTGGAACCAATAAAACCAGTTTATTCAGACAATCTTTATTCGTGTGCCTACTGAAACAGACTCACTAAAAATTCAAGGGACACATAATTTTACAGAAATTTGAACTTAATTAATATTGCGCTTGAACGAAAGTTCGTAGCGTTTTTAAATTAAAATTCAAAGACAAAATTAAGATTTTCCGATCTGTTCTATTACTTTCTGCCATTTCAGATAACTTTGAGATAACTTATAGTGTCATTGTGTGAACCTATAAATACATACCTTAATTTAATCACACTTAATAAAATCACATGCTGCTTACGATTTTCGGGATTCTATCTGAATAAATAGTAGTCTGCAACGTCCGTCTCAAAGTTTTTTGAAAAAGTACACAACGAGTTTTCCTATCGCGCTTCTCATACAATTCCTTCGCCTTTTCTCGAATTGCTCCTCCGTCATTCCGAGATATCTCTCGCCACCCCGCCTTTACCTAATTACTGCCAGAAAATTCCGTAGGTCTGTTTACCCGCCCCTTGTTTTCGCTCGCCTTTGTCGTCCACGTATTTACATCTCTTTCATCCTTTTAAACAGTTGCCTTTGTCACTTCTCTCTTTCTCACATTCCGGTGATCCCGACACATGCCGGGCGGAAAGCACACCTTCGTACCACCCTCCTCTAATAATTTGCATTTTTTCCCTCCTTTTCTCAGTCCCTCCCACGTGTACCAACCCTCTACGCCATCACTCTTATTTACATTTCTACTCTGTTTCTCCTTATGCCCCAAGCCCTTCAAACTTCCGCTTTGCTCATCACAAGATGCCGAGGCGTCAACCGAGATCGGCAGATACGGGCATCGGTCCGATTTCAATTCCGGAATTCCATTTCGGGAAGTGATGTGACCAATATTTTGGTTTCTGAACCGTTGAAGGATTATCAATTGATGGGCTAAACTTTACTTCGGGAAACCAGAAATTTTTAACTTTTTTTATGTAGTCCCTTTTTATGTAGATTTCGGCGAGAAAATGCCGAAAATCTAAGTACTAATGTTAGGAATTCAGTGAATCAAAAGTTTCGCGTGTTTAAAATTGAAGGATTGTAAGCGCTTTTGACAGGTAAGGGCGCCGTCATGTTGGCATGTACTCAGATATCGTTCAATGAGCGGATCCGCGAAAAGGTTCGTCGAGATTAGGTTCGTGTGGGAGGACAAAGAGGGCCGGCCCGAATTCACTTGCAAATCTGCATTATCGACATTACCGTGCGGTTATGTTGCCACCTAGTACAAAGTACATACGCTGAGTCCAATGCACTTACAATCGCTCAATTTTAAACGCGCGTAACTTTTGAGCCAGTGAATTCCTAACATTAAAACTTGAATTTTCGGCATTTTCTCTCCAAAATCTACAGCATTAGATAAAAGAAAAGTTAAAAATTTCTGGTTTCTTGAGGTAAAGTTTAACCAATTGATGTATAATTGTGCACGTGACCTTTGACCACGCTCTCTCCTTGTTCCTGAAGTGATAGGAATAAGAATGAGATGACCGAAGAATAACAGGTGTCCTAAACGCACAAGTATAGGCATAATTGACCAGTACTAATGGTTTCTCGCGAGTATCTCGTAAACTAAGCGGGATCGTCGCTAATGTGCAAACGAGAAAAGTTGTTCGAAATATCGATTTCTACAGCATATCCAAAAGATCATCGAAATCGCGGGGTAGGTTTATAGTTCTGTTCAGTTTCACCGATCGTTCGAACAATCGGCTGCACGCTAAGTGCATTCGGCTGCATAAACGTAAATAGCGGTGCAGACCGTGCAGATCGACGTGGACCAGGCGAAATGCCACGAACGGCTGGAGGAGACCGATGGACGAGGGGGGAGGGAGAAAAATAGTTTTTCGCGGTTCGCGAACTTTTAACGCGGCTGTTTTATGAACAGATGGAAATGAACTCGCCAGTATCGATCTTCATTATTTTAGTGGCTCTATTTGCGGCGGGTCGCGTCGTTTCGAACCTGACTGGGCCCTTTTCCGAAGAATTACTACATTTGCATTTCGCGCTCCCTTTTTTTTCTTCATTAACTTCTGTAATCCATTCATTAATTATAATGCCGGATTCGCATGTACAACACGCGATTGTAGCCACGTAGAATATGCTGATTTTTCTTGCGGAAATATATACGGTCGAATATTCGGTTGATGCGCGCGAAATGTGCGAACACGGAGTGAGAGATGACTCGACTCATGTGCCAGATGATTAATTAATATATCGATGGTTCACAAAGAAGTCGCGCGTAAAGGGTTTCTCCATCCAATATAATCGTGAAATTCAAGAAAATCGTTTAGCAAGCGAGTACAAAATGATGAGGTTTCGACCCAAAATTGCTTGGTCGTGGATTCTGCATGACGACAACGGTGCCGTATATTCAGCCATCCCAGTCTTAGAGTTTTTAAATTCCAAATCGATCGCAACATCGGAGCACTCACCGTGTTCGCATGATTTCCTTTTTTACTTCTTCGCGTAAAAGCCGCCGTGAAAGGAGTGCAATTTTAGTCAATTTATGAAGATTCGGAAAGCGAGTAGCGAGAATGTCAGTGCAGATCCAGGCTAATCTGAAGACGACAAGAATATTTAATTTACAGAGAGTATTTTTCAAATGATTTTCGATGCGTCATACTTTGAGAATATTTAATACATTCATCCGCAGCACGCATAAATTTATTAAAACCGATGTACAGAGATTTCATTGGATTCTAATATGGAGTAATGGGAATCAATTTTATCCGAGCTCTGGCTGCTGTTGATGAATTTTGAATGAAAATGATATTTCGCATTAGTTGCTTAAAATCAAATATTCATTAAACCATGAAATCTTTAGTAGGAGAATATACGGCCAGCGGCAACAAAGTGAAATAATATATACAAAATCATTCAAATATTCATCTGGGATTTAAAAAAGGAAAATCAAAATCGATATGGTTTCGCGAGTCATTAATAAATTGTGAATCCGTACGTATGTATGGCGACTACAGATATATAAAAAGAAATTTTCCTTGAAAAAAATTACATACGTACTTTAAATGCCCATAAATATGTGTGCGAAAGATCCCAATGCAAAAAGTTCAATAGTGCTCCCGAAAAAATTCCTAAAAATCGATTACAAAATTGCATTGAAAAACCACCGAATATCCCCTTAACGGGTAAGCATACATACTTCATAAAAGAATATATAACTCGTGTAAATTTGATTACTTTTCCTTAAAAAAAAAATAATACATGTACTCCAAAAAACTGTACTGAAAAAAATGTCTATAAATCGGTTAAGAAATGTCATTTAAACCCAGAATGTATCCTCAAACATCAAATGCAATTGATAATTTTCGACGTCTGAAGCATTCATTTTTCCGGAAACGTCAAAACGAAACGTTGAACGACGTTCAAAGAGGACCGTAAGTGGCGGTGAGAATTGATTTAGCTTAATTTATTCTTGAGTTTGGCTGGTCTGAATAGGTTCTCCTTTCGCTCCGTCGTTCGTTAAGCAGCCGATAAGCAGAACTTCTCAATTGGCCGGAAGTCTCCTTTCAGCGCCTCGCACGTACCTTCAGGACCTTATTTATCCCTTTCATTGTCGATATTCGATATAAAGAAAATGCCCGGCCCTTCGCACTTACTCGTTCCGCGCGCACTCTTCACAGTCTTCCTTTGGTACGACGAAATTATCATTTCTACTAGATGTCATTCTGCCTCGGTCGATTTATCAATGCGCCTTTATTCAAGCCCGGCTTCGAGCCCCTTTCATTCTACCGGGGATCCTCCGTTTCAAAAATCCCGGCATTAAATGTTACTGCGAATGCGCTAACTACGATCCATAAATTATTAATGTCCGCCAAAGAGTCCGTTCCGGAGATAAAATTGTAAACGACTCTTGAACTTAAGACCCGCGTGCAGAGCGAGAGAAAATATATAAAATTATACGTGTCCTATTGTGAAATATATAAAATTATACTGCTGGTCCTTCCTTTGCATTAAACTGCATTACGGGCCTTAAGTATCCGATTAAGTGAACGTAACAATCAGAAGGAACATATTTATGTGGCATAAACTTTGACCAGTATATTCGTGACACTTTTCTGATGGAAACAACCCCAAACACGACCCAATTTCAATCACATTTGCTTCTTTAATTCGCGGTACGGTAGAACCTCGATTATCCGAATTAATCAATGGAACGTGAGTGTTCGGATAATAGAGCAGTTACCTAGCTATAATTTTAGATTAATTCGAATAATGGAGAATTCAGATTGGTTCGGGTAATCAAGGTTTTACCGAATCGTTAATCGAACAAATAGACATAATTCGGATTGTATCGTGTTGTCTCATTTTAATCAGATAAATGTCAACTATATGTTCATAAAAAATTCGTACATAAATAATGAAAAACAAAAGAGCTTTGCCATTGGATCAGCACTTTTTAGAGTCGAGTTAGTATCAGTATCGAGACATTACTGTGTTCTGATGTGTTCATAATTGAAAGGTTATAAACATATTTTAAGAACATCGCGAACATTTTGAAACCCTGTTTGACCCTAATGATTCTGTGTGAAAATTTAATGAAAATATTAGAAGAAACAGAGTGATTGTGGATTGTGCACACGATTTTCCAGTCCTTCGACGTCTAGTAGGTTATTTACACGGTTCGATCGTTTTATTATTCATCTATTCATTACCTTCCGCTAAGGATTATTTAATATTCATTATGATAATAATTCATGTACCACCTGGTTCTGTTCTGGCATCGAAGGAGACTCATTAATGCCGTCGTTCCTCGAGGTTGAGATACTTTTAAATACGAATAATTATTTGCTGTAGTGAATTTAGTTAATCCTTTCAATATTGGCCATCATCACTCGGCAGTTTAATGCAATCAACCGGCTCCTTTATAGTGGTCCCCGTTTAATCTCTTGTCTACGTTAAAATACAACAATAAGTAATTCATACTTTAATCTGCGCTTGTGCTTTGATCGTCCCGCGTTTTATTGTGCCCATAAATCGCCTGTCCCACTTAAAAGGATCGAATAGAAAATCAATTTTCCTCAATGGAGTCTGATTGAGCAACAAACCTCCATTATTCGGGTTTATGACACAATTATGTGAAACCGTGTTCGGAAATGTTCACTTTTCGGCTTAAGAATGAATCAACCGTTACAATACCATTGACTCGTTCAGAATCATTGTGTGACATTATCCGATACATCCAGTATCAAGTACATTATTCGAGAACAAAGCTTCGTGGAATTAATACGGTGTTTCGGTTAAGGACGAGTGAACATCCATTTAACATATTTACGGAACGTATCAATTGTACAAAACTGAAGACAAACACAAATTTCTTTCTTAGAAAGTTTAAAGTAATGTAGCGATGTTTAAATTCTTTTCGTTTTTTCACTGTTTTAAATTTTATCGATCCATTTTTATCATCAATTTAAGACGATATAATATCGACTCCAGAATATCTCCTTTAATTTTTACGAAGTAAACAATGTTTTATGTGTAATTCGAATGGTGTCAGGTGGTCTGTATCCCGCAAAGGTTGTTAAAAAGGACTTTTTAACTATTAGACATTTCCAAGTTCAAAGTCATTTAAAGGTCACGTCACAGTACACATTCGAATGTTTTTTTTTATGAATTATGCGATGACAATGCGAAAATATATGTAGTTGTTAAAAAAAACATCGATGCCCTGGAAAAGTACGAGAAAAAACAATAAAAAATTCACTTACGTAAAACACCCTGTAAAATTTACGAATTATCCATTTTCATTAGTTCATAGAGAGGTAAATTCAAGAAAATCTTGATCAGCAACTACATGAACTTTTTTGATAAACTACACTGTTTTAAATATCTATAAACGTTTCCGTGCTTTGTGGTTGTTAACAATGAGAATACTTAAGAACAATTTGATAATGTAATTGTGTATTATTTTAGCTCGCCACAACGATTGCCATGCAAATTTCGCATAGGAAAACGCTTATGGGTTCGAGCTGAAGAGTCGAACGACTAATGAACACCTATTTTTTGCCGTGGGCTGTACTTCTAATTTATGTGAACTACATTGTTCGAATAATCGAGCGATGTTCAGTAATACGGCGGTACAAAGTGAAGTTGAGTTTCTCCGGAGCACTTAACAAGATAAGTTTCTTTACAATAATAACAAAGATTGTAAGATATGCTGTTTAAGTCGAAAGAACAAGAAACTTCTCGGAACTTCAGCTGCGTTTCAAACACGGAACTTTGAAAGTCGATTATTGGCACTCGGCTCTTCCTGGGAGTCCTTTATACCCGATCACGACTTTCCTTCCTCCTGATTCTATGTAGGTAAGTGTTAATTATAAGAA
>JAQQRO010000132.1:0-11047 GCA_028454255.1 Halictus ligatus
AGAGCGCTGTAAAACACAGTGTACTTTTTAATTGTAATATTACCGTCGAATAGTTCAAACTACGGAAATAATACTTACTTATCTGTAATGTTGAACGTTGCCAGTCCTCTAGGATCTGCGGCAGCTGCTACAGCTGGAGGTGCGCTAACAGGTGCTGGTGGCACTACTTGTGGTCCTCTTAGATCTTGATCCATTCTGGCCAACCGTGGATCCATTTGTCTATCTAATGTTCGTAGATCAACGTCTTGCCCTGTAACGAATCAATCAATCAATACAATCGATCGAAAAATATTTTTCTAAATATCCTTACCAGCAAATATCGGTGCTGGAGGATTTGTAACAGGTGCAGGTCGCGCAGGAGCCCACGGTTCCTCTATTCTCGGTACAATAGGATGCACGGCAGGCTTGTCAGTAGGCGTCAATACACTTGGAATTGGATTTGCTTTATGCAACATGTTCACTGCTGTATGAGGATCTACTATCCTCATCACAACCTGTGCTTGCAGCAGGGCATACGCCAACTGAGGATTCTGTAGCAGCATTTGCCGTGCCTCATTTGGATTGTTTTGCACACACAGTTTCATCTGTTTCATAAGCTCGAACATCTGCTCCGGCGGCAACGATGCAACAGCTTTGCTTATGGCTTCTGGAGCTTTGTCAGCTTGCACCGCCTCCCCGTACGGATTCTCAGTATTCTGTCCTTGCAGAAGACTCTGCATTTCCATCCGACTTTTCTCTGTACATGCATTGTCAACGCGTAATGTCCTTCCTCCGATTTCGTAACCATTCAAATTCCGCATAGCACTGAGCGCAGTTTCTTGGTCTTTGTATTCGCAGAATCCATAGCCTTTGGGTTTGCCAGTTTCTCGATCGAATACTAATCTGTTGGGAACAATTTTTGGTTGACTTTATCGAACATAATGTACTCTACATTACTGGGAAGAAGACTAGCCGGATGGCGCGGGGGAAAGAGAAATCTGCTTGTGCTTACAGCTCACATTGACCGAATACTAATTACGTGAACGTGTAAAATAGTTACGCTTAACTAGCACTACGCGGTACACTCATAAAATGGCAAATAAACGATTATAACAAAACCGTTAGACGGCGAATACTTTCAATAAAAACTAATACAGAAATAACTTACTTGAAAGACAGCACCGGTCCAACCTCGCTGAAAATATCCTTTAAATTCTCCTCAGTGGCTTCGTACGGGATATTCCCGACTAAAAGACAAATTGGACACGTTTCGAGGTTATATGTAATTAAAGCACGATCCCTAAATGAATAATAATCGAGGAACAAATGGTATTTCTTACCGAAAACGCTGCGCATAGACTTGTCCATTAGCGACTGATCGGAAATAGTTGAATTGCTCATTTTTGCGATTTATTTGCTTTTGTTTATAATTCGAAATTCAAATACACCTAATTCTCAATAACCGTCATAGGAAGCACAAGCGAAACTCAGTTCACATCAATCCCTTATACACACACACACACACAATCATAAAACACATGTCAGAGCATCGATCTTTCTTACAACTCTGTGTAACCGCACACATGCATGAAATCCATGTACGTATATGAACTTGCAAGGGTCAAAATCTTGACAAATTGACGCTTCAATATTGCAATGAGCAGTTTAAAAGTGGTCACTTGTGTTTCCTAAAAGTCCAGTCTACATCTGTGTGGAGACCAAATTGCGAATTTCTACCTCATTGTGGAGTAATTTGTAATATTCGACAGAAGATTCGAATTTTGAAGCAAGTACGACGTCACAAGATGGCTGCCGCTGAGAGATTCTCTACATTCCGAGAGATTTAGTGTCCGTATCGAAAAAAAGGCTTTATACAGAGGTAGCAAAGCCAACTACAAACACGGTGGTATGCGTTTTTAATTGATTACTTACTTATTTAAGACGTGAAATGTCTAGAAAGAAAAGGCACAGCGTAACATAGCGTGACAGTCAAGGCCAAATTCAATCTTTCAAATTTCGCGCTAGTTCCGTTAGTACACCGGAGCTTAATTCGCGGCGCTTGCATCTAAAATCCTGTTTGAATTCGTTTCAACTTCTTTACGGCTGGCTTATGGGAGTCTCGTATCTATAGTATATGTATCAGTGGCGTTTTGGGTATGGTGCTGTCATCGAGCGGCTTGTGGCAACACTAACGATTATCTGTTATGTGAACGGGACAAAATGATAAGTGCGCCATCTGCGGACGTTCGTTTTTTTACTCGAAAAACCGCCAATTCAATGTCGATTGTATATACATTTAATTTTCCTTTTACCTGTTACAACAACAATATTCCGTTTTGAATATACCATGGATCAATCCCTGTGCGAAGGTGACCCGAAAACATTGATTTGACTGCAGCCACCCAATATTTTGGTGTGTGTGTGTGGCAATGGCGGATTCTGTGTTTATCATGTATTTTATATTAATGCTGGTAGTTGAACAATGTACAGGTATGTAACAATATTTTCAACCAGAAAATCCGTTGTACCATTTAAACGTGAAGTGCCATTCGTACGCGTTCTCCTTGCGTCCTCTTCGCTTCTAGTTTGATACACAAAGAATGATCAGTAAAACATTTGTGGCTGTCTAAAGGCCACAAAAATTGTATACAATACCATGTTTTTGTTTTCCACTTGTACTCCATTAAATGCTCACGTGTACGTGTAACACGTATCGAACAACCGAATGTACTTCGTACTATCACGAAATCCATTTCAACGCTTAACAGGAGTCGTTTTTAGGAGAAAAGGAGAGTTTTACTTTAGCGGAACATGATTTCTCTTCGGAGAACGAGGATACACAGAAATCCGTAGACATCGTAGATAGTAATGATAACTCGGCTGGATTCCAACGTCTGAAGTGCTACATTTGCGACGGACCAGACTGCTCGTACACTAAGTTCTGTTATAATGCGGTTACGGTAATGTTTTCTCTATTATTAACGTTTTATCTACCACTGTCCACGTGTATATCGATCCCGACAGAAATTAACGGAGCATTTTTTCTTTTACAGTGCTGGAAGTCAAAAGTAAAACAATCGGATGGTACAATAAGCGTAAGTAGGGGATGCACTTCGTCCGTAGATCAAATGTTACTAATATGCAATAAGCAACAGCCACTACACGCTAATCATAATAACAGTAACAAGAAAAGACACGTTAGTGGACCTGTAAGCGGTATCCAATATTTTGTTGAGTGTTGCCAAACGGATTTTTGTAACGGTGGACCGTTTCCAATATTGCAAGACTATAGTGGAGGTAGGTGCACACAAAGCTGATCTGTTTATTTGTTTGCTCAGACTTCCTCTGCAACAGACTTGTATACAATTTGCAGATGCTGTTAAAGAAGACTACACAATTAAATTAACATTAGCAATTTTGGGATTGATGGTCGGATTTTGTATCATTGCTGGAGGGCTGTTGTTTTACTTATTGGTATGCAGAACACGCAAGAAACGGCCATTAACTGCCAAGCGTAATAAGCTTGTCATAGAGTCTGAAATGGAATCGTCATATCTACATTTCTCGTTTTCTTCTCCGACATCGGTCCCCACATGCCCTGCTCACGAGCTTAGAGCAACTGCTGCTGGTGATAGCACCTTAAAGGTAAGATACGTTGCGATTAATCATAAATTAATACCTCACACTGAGCAGTAAATTTCTGTATTTCTATATTTTGTTCTTCTATGAAAGGCATTATTTTAGTTGAATGTAGTTTGAAATATTATAATAATATGCGACAATATGAATGTTCATGTAAAGGCGTTGAGATATTTTCATACGCACGTCTCTTCAAATTGAACGGACGCACTACTTAGTTCCTTTGTAACCGCCATTCTGTGATGACTTGTGATTTATAAAGTTTGTAGTCCTGTCAAAGTTATGAAATATTGTGTTCGTGTTGTGTAAATTTTGTCTATCAACATTTCCCTTCAATTTACCCAGCAAAACTCTTAAAGTTCTGGCGATATTAAAATCTTGCATCGAAATAGGAATACTTGGATGGAAGGAGCTTAACCAGCGGTTCAGGTTCGGGTCTACCATTACTGGTACAAAGAACATTGGCCAAGCAAGTGTCACTGGTAGAGTGCCTTGGCAGCGGAGGAAACGGTGGTTTCGGTGGAGAAGTTTGGAGAGGCGTGTGGCACGGCGAGAACGTCGCAGTAAAGATTTATTTTTCACGCGACGAAGCAGCATGGGCTCGAGAGACAGAGGTCTATTCACAGTTACTGCCATCCAGACACGACAATATTCTCGGTTACGTTGGAAGTGATATGACAAGCAGAGCGAGCTGTACCCAGCTATGGTTGGTGACGCATTACCATCCGGTGGGCTCGCTCTACGATTACTTGAGTAGATCGCATCATTCGTTGATGCATCACCAGATGCTCAATATTTGTTTGAGTATCGTGAATGGTTTGCTCTACTTGCACACGGAGATTCATGGAACTAGAGGGAAGCCGGCTATGGCACACCGTAATCTGAAGTCCAAGAACATCCTCGTTAAGACTAATGGGAGCTGCGTTATCGCCGACTTTGCGCTAGCTGTAACGCAAGATCGTCTATCCACGGATAGAATTGATTTGAAGCTGGGCACAAAGCGGTACATGAGCCCCGAGATTCTTGAGCAAACGTATGTATACATTCTAATTTGAGAATGAGTGAAATTTTAAGCTTTGAGAATTTTTTGGTAGCTCACAATTCATTCTGGAAAGCATAGACTCGCATCGCTCCATAGAGCAGTATGTAAGCCATGTTTATTATATTTCCAGAATAAACATGGAATGTCTAGAGAACTTTAGGCGAGCAGATATCTACAGCTTAGGCCTGATACTTTGGGAGGTTTGTCGAAGATGTATAAGCAATGGTGTATCACTTGAATACATGGCACCATATTCTGAGTGGCTTCCTAGCAACCAAGAACCTTCCATTGAGGAAATGCGGAAATTAGTGTGCCTGGATCATCGCAGACCGCCACTCCCTAACAGATGGCACTCTGATCCTGTAATTAACAAGTTCCTTGATCAAATTATTTAACGTACTCGCAGTCCACACGATAATAAATTCTTTGATGTGTTGCAGACACTAGCCGGTTTGGGCAAATTAATGAAAGAATGCTGGCACGGGAAGTCAGCGGCACGGTTACCTATTCTTCGAGTGAAGAAGACACTTGTTAAATTAGCAGCTAACGACTCACGTGTCCATTTGTCTCTTGACTAAGCCTAGGCATATATTAAATTATATGTATATCATTTTATGCACATATTTATTGATATGAAGTTGACGGGCACCGTGACACAGGTGCTCGAGATTTTCTTCATCGTTAGGAAAAATGTAATAAAAATGCGTATGTTTTTTATTTTATTATATACTGTTTTCTATTTGTATGTTTTTAAACTTTCGACTTCTTTTTGTAATATTTTATCGTACACATTTTGCGACTAACGTCGAACAAAAAGAAAAAGTGCCACTTAGCGAGTAATACATTTCATGATTCGTTTTAGGAAATTAGCTTCGAGTGCACAGTGACGGCCATATACTTACGTACAAATTATACATTAATTTCTACACTGTGTTCGTTCTCTTGCCAATCTCACAAAAGTATCGAAACTGTATTCTCCTAGAATTCGATCCTTTCGTTATCGATTAACAATTGAAGGTTTTAGTTACTCTAGGAGTTCGACTTTGTGCTTGTGTTTCGTGTTAAGTAACAGCTTTCGAGGCGGTCAATTACTTGCGTACGCTTGGAAAATTGATTTATTTTTCTACCTAATGTTAAATTACGATTGCAATATTGTTACGACGCAAATACACATTATTTAGAAATTTGGATATAGTTAAGTTTGTGATGGCAGGCAAAACCCATGTGTTTTTATTACACATTTTCGCAATGAACACATGCGCTTTTCTATTTGCAAATATGATAGAACGGTTAGTGAGTTAAGCGCACATCTGTGAATCCAATTTTTGCGTATACTGTTTATATTTATTAACTGGACTTGTCTGTGCAGGGTCTCGCCTTAAAATCATCAGTGTGTTGAATGAGAAACTATTTAGCGAATGAAATTACAAAAGCGTTTATTGATCGAAAATTTCTCTTATAAATCTTACACATGTCTTTGGAGAATAGTGCAATTCAAAGTGGAAGAAGAGTAAGAGTTTGTAAAAAATAAGGTCGAGAGTTTGGTGATGTTGTTTAACGTGGTTGAAATGAAAACAAGAGTTTGTATAATGAACATACGTTTATAAATTATTCGAATATCTTCGTTCGACATTACATGCTACGTAGACATAATAATAGTATTGTCGTGAGAAACATTACAAACGCTTTTTCTCGTTTCGCGAGATGTTGAGGTAAGGAGCGAAGGAACAATCGGCCATCGACCGATTTCTTATTTTAATACTACACTTTCTAGCTACAAGATCGCATCTCTGTCCGTATTTCTCTTTAAAGAAACAAAGTGCCGATTAGCGTAAACAATAAAGAAAGATTTTTGCTAACAGATTTCATATATTTCTTGTATAAAACCATTTTAGAAATCGAACTCACGGTAATTTTATCATAGTTATATTAAATGTGTGAAATTTTCATTTACGATTGCTACGGAATAAAAATCATTTGATTGATCATCATCGCCTGCAAATATGTCACATATCAAAACAACTTTCGCTGTCTTTACGCAATTTTATGTTTAAATCAATATAAATAATTCGCAGTGAATCTGGTCGACGAGAATGCGATAGTATATCATTGTCATCGACGGTTTTTCATGGATGTCCCATGACACACTATGTCGGCTGACTCGTCGGATAGAGACAAAGTGATAACGTCTAGTACGTGGAATGTCTTTTTTTATTCTATGTGTATGAACATTTGTGTTATATACATATATTATGCGTATCGTCGTCTCTATATACGATATATAAATACAACATTTAAATACATTATCGACAAGATTGTGGGATCACTCGACCGTGTAAAATGTTAAGAAACGTCCGCAAACGTAAATTATCTTTGGTGAAACGCGTTCGCACAACTATTCGCAAACGGTGCTGAGAACACGAGTATTTTTTGCACTGCGTCGATAATTGATGCAAAATCCGTGAAAAGAAATGTTCATTTTTACATATAAACTGCAGATACTCGTATGAATAAAAATTTTTCAATATCTGCATTATCGTTTGTAATTTATTTGTGGCCAAGATAAGTTCTTCAGTGGTAAACATAGAACTAAAAATTTATTTACTGTTCATTAAGCACTATATATTTGTTCATACAAGGAAACAAGGAAGTTATATATATATATATATATATATATATATATATATATATATATATATATATATATATTATTGGACTCTACAGACATTATTCATTTAATTTCTAAATGAAATAAAAAATTAAGTAGTCCAATAAAGTCATCGGATATCTCTCCATGTCATAAAGTAAATGTTAAACGAACATTATGATTTATAGTTTCGAAATTTGACGCATGATCTGTATAAAAGTCAACTAAAAAGGTCATTACAAAAGTTCGAATAAGAAATTCCAGTTGGGACAATGAGAACCGATCATATTTCCCATGGATGCTCGCAAACGTTTGTTAAAACTATACGGTCCGTGGTTACGTGGCCTAACAGGTGTTCTTCACGGCCTTGAACACGTTCTCCGTAAACTGTCCAACG
The DNA here is from genome assembly GCA_028454255.1 of Halictus ligatus. Classification (NCBI taxonomy): domain Eukaryota; kingdom Metazoa; phylum Arthropoda; class Insecta; order Hymenoptera; family Halictidae; genus Halictus; species Halictus ligatus. The sequence goes on from JAQQRO010000132.1 coordinate 7,705, forward strand.
ATGTTACCCCTCGGATGATAACAGGCTACCACTACGCAACTGCCATCCCTTTTTGCCATTGCTATGCCCATCTCGGTGGTGTTCTTCCACACAATTTGCGTAAAATGACCTGTTACAAGAACAATTTATAAATCGTCTAACTATCCGTCCTATTCGCTGTTAAAAACTGTTCGGGATAAAATTGTACATGTAAAAAAGATATACAGGTTGCGGCGCAAATTAGTCCCCACGATTTTTCAGCCCCTTCGGGTGGTCGGATAGAAAAGCGTTACGTACCAAAGTTAATCAGTATTTAACCGACAAAGAAATGCAATTTTTAAAATAAAACAAAAATCAATTCAAGAATCAATGATATTAAGATTGGCGATATTATCTTTCGAGGTCATTGTCTAGCAGGTAATTGAATTCGTCTCGGCGTCGCCTACAATATTATAAATTTAAAAATACCCAGTTCCATTAGAAGATACGACGACGACCTTGATCTCTTGTTGAAAATCGATCTTATTTTATATTCAAAACATTGACGTTTCTTGTCGGTTCAATACTGATTCACTTTTGGTACGAAACACTTTTCTGTCCGACCACCCGAAGGGGTTGAAAAATCGTGGGGACTAATTCGCGCCGCGCCCTCTGTGTATATACACACATCTTCCCAAGGTCATTATGTGGCAAGGGGCTGGCATATTTCCGTCTGCGGAACGTTATTAACGCCGATATCGGGATTTCTTTTTATACCGCGTTCTACGTACATGTGTTTAGGACTTTCGGCTCGGTGCCAAACTTGTGATCCTTCTTTTCGGAATACCATTTCGAGACTACCTCCCGTGCCGGTGCAATTAGCTTCGGATCGGAGCACTGCATCGAGTAGATGTTTTCCCCATACGGAGACGATGATTGCGGGACCAGCTTGTTCGTGTTCAGCAACGTGTTCGCCCACGCCTGTTGATGCAGAAAAATTGATAATCGAGCGTTGCTCTCGCGCCGGGTCGTTCGGGCGATCTTCCAAAGAGTTCGGATAACAGAGGTTCCGCTGAATCGCGTATCACAGACGGTAATACGATCGAAAATGTATCGTGCTTGGGCTCGTTTCAATCGCGATAACGTCAGGAATATGCTGGCGAACGTTTCATGGAAAAATCATCACGTACAAAACTGTTATCTAAGTTTTTTGAAAGTCCTGTCCCGAAGATTTGGTTTACAGGGTGTACCAAAAATGTTTGCGTCTCTTGAAAGCCGTGATTCCTCGGGCTATACGAGGTAATTTTTCTTGGACCAATCGGAGCGCTGCTATAGCAACAGGTCCCGTTGAATCCGTCCGCTGTAGCAGCGCTCTGATTGGTCCTTGTTAATGATGCCTTAACAAGGCCGCGGAGAATATTTTCGCAAAGGAAAAAGTTACTTTAACCCTTTGCACTCGAGTGGCGACTCCGAAGCACCATCAGAAACTATTATTTCAAAGAAATTATGAGAAATGTTACAAGGTATTTGTTACATTACAAAATTTGTATTCGATAGATCACTAAACATTTAAATATTATACGTGGAAATCGGATCAGTTTCGTATGAATAAAATGAAAATATTCTAAGAAAAATTTCGTTTTAGAATGAACGTAGCGCCTCAGGAATCAAAACAACGAAAACGTAACCGGATCTTGAAAAATACCTTAGCGGCAGAAGTCAATTCGGCGCTCAGCCTCAAATCAGGAACACGATGTCGTCTCCTGTACTCGTTATGAGCAAGCAAAGCATCCTGCTGCCACGTTTGTTCGTCCACGTTGTATCGCGGCAAAAAGGATATCTTTTTAGTGGGACTGGAGCCTCCGGGTGGAAGGACATTCTCCGTGAAGCTACCCAGGTAGTTTCCAGCAGGATTATAGTTACAGACCACGTAAACTTCGCCGTTCCGGTTCCTGGCCATCCCGACGCCTAACTCTGTACTGTCTTTCCACACTACCTGGGTGAAGTGGCCAGTCTTCAAGGTGGTCGGCTCTTTTCCGTACTGGTGCTGCGCTTCTTCGGCGTACCTGAGAGACAATTTCGAGATCAGAAATATCGTTCGTCTCCATTATTCATTTTTCTAATTATTTACCATTCGTTCACAGGTTCATCGCCGCTGACCACGGTCTTCGGATTCGAGCTCCACATGCAGTACAAATTCTCGCCGTAGTCGATGTTCGCCCTGTGTTCTAGCCTGCCTCTAGTTGCCAGTATGTTGGCCCAATCTTGACTCGTTTTGCACAACTGCAAAATAGATAAGTTGAATTGATGTTACACTCCGGGACAAAAAGACAGCACGTCACATATTTTTTCTCGTTTGATACCATAAACTGAAGAAAATTAATATTTTAATATTGTCAACATTTCTGGATATGTCCGTATGTATAATGTACTGAATATTATCCACAATATTTACGTCAACGGAATTGTACGAACGAAAACGTAAATATTGTGGGACAAAATGATAGCACAAGCTGCAAATTTTCGATTCTCTGTTGTGCATAACACCCTGAAGTGGATACATGCATTGTACAATCTAATTGATAAAGTGTGTACGTCGTTTATTTGTGCTTGTTTCATAAAAAGAACATGGCACAGTGTTTAAAAATGGGCCGTGAAAAAAGAATAAATGAATGTGAAATACATACAATATTGAAGTTAAAGGATGAACAATATTCAGTTACAAAAATATCAAAAGTTGTAAATAGGAGCCGAAAAGTAATTATAAACTTATTAAAAAATCCTGAAAATTGCGGAATAAAGAAGAGTTCTGTGCGTCCACAAAGTTTAACTGCTCGCGAAAAACGTGCAATATTAAGAACAGCATCAAATTCGAACATGACTGCGATATGAATCGCAGAAAGTGTTGGCGTAAACACTAACGTAAGAAATGTACGTCGAGTTTCACAAAAATGCGAAGGAAATTTCAGAGGAAACCTTAGTTAAAGAAGGAGCGTAAGCGCTCCGCTTACAATTTGCCGGAAAGCTTATAAATGTGTGAACAAAGTGGCGAAGAATCATATTTACTGACGAAAAAAGATTTAATTTAAATGGACCAGACGGCGTAGGTTATTACTATCGCGATTGCAGAAAGGAACAGCCATTTTTAAGCCTTCGCCAAATGGGAGGCCGTAATATAATGATTTCTGCCGGTATTGGACATCGGGCTAAAACAGAAATCAAATTTATAAAAGAACGAATAAATAGCGAACTGTATATTGAAATGATAAATGAACAATTAAACACATATGCTGTAAGAATTGCTGGAAATAGATACAGATTATAACAAGATAATACCGCGGTTCACACGGCAAAAGTATTAAAGAAATACTTTTCTTCGAAGAGT
>JAQQRO010000133.1:0-11035 GCA_028454255.1 Halictus ligatus
GCATACATAAGAGATTATTTAGCAATAATTTATTTCCTTGGGTGTATATTATTTTAAAAATATTGCTATAAATGTGGGTGAAAGTTGCGAAATTCTGCGGACGACGCGACGCGGTCGAAACCGAAACAAATTGCGTTTCGACTGCCGCGCCGCAGACTTGGAAATCGATTTCCATTGCTATCTATTCATCCTTCAGGTGTTTCATTCAATTCCGCGGAATAGCGGGATCGCCGCTTCCCGTTGGAGATGCGATTTAAAGGTGGTGCGAGAATACCGGTGAAACCGAGGCGAGGAACGTTTTCCCTCAACCGGGTTTGACGGTCGCCGATGTTTCGTACAGATCGAAATTGATCACCCCGCACGTTTCAAATGACATGAGTTGACGCGTTGGAGGTTACAATGTGTTTCTGTGTTTTCCTGAAAATCGGAGAGTACATCAAGAAATTGGCGAACGGCGAGTCTTCGGGGCGCGCGAAACAGACCGAGACTTTCAGCATCGAGAAAAAGGTATTCCGCGGACAACTTTTAATCTCGTCCCCGCGGCTGATCCGACGTTGTTTTCGCGTGTCTGTACTGAAACGTTGTTTACAGCGATCGAGCCGGCCGAATGTTATCGAGCAGTGACGGGAACCAGATCTTGATTGTTCAGTTTTTGCGCGATCGAACGGGCTGCTGTGCGCTCTTTGTGCGACGTTATCGTTCCGCGCCGACAGGAAAAGTTAGCGTTCACGGCGAGCGAGCCGAATGTTGTCGGGAACCGACAGCGACCGAGCCTTGATTGTTAGTTTTTGCACGATCGAACGGATTACCGGTGGTTTTTACCGGTTGCCGGCAACGTTAACGAGAGACAATCGTCGAGCGCAATCCGGCGAGCCGTTGTCGACGGCGGCTGGCTAGATAGCGCCCGTTTTAGGTTAATCGAGATCCGCGTCCGCGTGTTTTTACTGTCGATCGAGCGAAACAACGAATCTCTCCCGGATTCACGGGCCCCGAACGCGACGATAAGGAGAGCATTGTCGACAGAGACACGTGTACTCACTATCATCTCGTATATCGCCTCCACGATCTTATACATCTCGTCTCTCGTGATGAAACCGTCGTTGTCCACGTCGTACAGCCGAAACGCCCCTGGAAGCAAAAAATCGATTCTCTGTGATCATCGCTACTTCATCACCGCGGATTTTTATGCATTCGTGTACACAATTTTCGCATACGAGAAATCATAAGTCTCTATTCCGACCGAGAGGAATTTTTTAGTGGATTAATCGACCCGGTTCCTCGTCGCGAAATGATCCATAAACGTTCGAATTTGCATAAAGGTCCGCGGTCTAATTATTGCAAGCTCGTTCGGTCTCCCGTGCATGCGCGACATCGTAAAAATAAATTCAAGTGCTAAGCAGAGTCTCGCGTAATGGGCTTTAAAAATGCAACAGGTCAATAAAATAGAACGTGCACGTTGTCGAAAGGCTGTTAACACTAGGTTTACGGAGCACTGAAAACGACTATTTTACGTTACTTTATAAAAATAGCATGAACGCATCGATCAAAGTTTCCAGTCATTTTATTAATAATGTATACCCGAGGAAATCATTCTGTTAGATAACTGCTCACGGATGCACTTTTACAATCTCAATATTCGCAGTTTAAAAGTATTAGAATCCGTCCCGTAAATCTAGTGTTGACACTAATATTGTTCTAGTGTTCTAATATTTTTAATTCGATATTATTCAGATTCTGAGAATGCATGCATAAGAGATTATTTAGCAATAATTTATTTCCTTGGGTGTGTATTATTTTTAAAATATTGCTATAAATGTGGGGGTAGCACGTTCTTGTTATTTTCATGAAGTAATGCAAAATAGTCGCTTTTAGTGCTCGGTAAACCTGGTGTTAAAGACAGGTGGACATTGTTGCGCGAAGATTGTCATACTCACAGTGCAGTTTCTCGTCCAAGTCGCCCCGCGACGTCACCGAGAGCGCCCTTATGAATTCCTCGAATTCTATCGTGCCGTCCTGCAAGAGAATGGTCCGGATCCAGTGGCACATTGTCGCCCCTCTCTCTCTCTCTCCCTATGTCTACCTATCTTTCTCTTTCGCTCTCTCCGTCGAGGCGACGAGGAGGGCCATCGCGGGAATTGATTGTCCGGCGCGTTTCGAAAGCAGCCATTTGTAAAACGTTCTCGCCGAAAACTGTTTACCACCGAGAGGAAAATCGCGTGGGCGAGGAATCGTGAAATATCGTCCGGCGGGGACACGAGGACACCGTGACAAGCTACGTAACGCTTCGAGCTGGGCCATTAAACGCGCAGACGCCGCTCCAGTCTGTTCCCAGTCCCCCGGTGGACAATGCCACCAGTGGATCAACGGGAATGGAAAAACACACCCGTGGGAACGCGGAGGGAGAGGTGAAATTACGAGACACCCAGGCTTTGGCCGATAAAAATGGCGCACTTTCGATAAATCACCGACGATCATTTCAATGTTTAAAAGCCCGTGGCCGCCCCTGCCTTTTTAGCGGACGAGTTGCTTCCGGTAACGTCATCCGAGAATGTGAGATTCGCAATATCTCGAAATTCCTTGAGTTCCCGTTCCGAGAGTTTCTAGATTAAAAAATAAGTATGGTGTCTCTTTCTCTTTCGCGAGACGAGCGTCGCGAATCGTTCGAGGGATCCGAAATTCTATTACCGAATGCCGCCGCGGCTTTATGCCCGTCTCGATGGCCACGAATTCCACTTTTCCCAGCAGTAACACTCGCGCGTAAAAGGCGCCCAAAACGAAACGGCCCTCGCCCCCATCGACGGGTGTTTATGCAAGATAAAAATTTGTGCGCGTCAGCTCCGAGAAACACACCGACGACGTGCATTGGCCCCGAAAACCGACGACGTTTCAACTGTTACGGGTATCGTCGGAACGAACGGCACACGGTCGTAAACCCAGATCCGGTTTAGAGCCTCTAGCCTCGCAATCGGTTCCCGCTAGAGCGAACTATACCTCAACACCGGGAGCACCGTAAGCTCTAGTCGTAAATTATACGTCTCATTGTTACATTCTTCAGCGGACCTCTTTTCCTTTTATATTTCGCGTTCTTATCGCGAACCTAGGAAATTGGCACGCGGCTACCAATGGCTGCTTTGTGGACGTTTTTGGACACCCGATGCTGCTTACCCGGCGAGCTTTATGCGGTCACTCTGGTTGCAGCGTTTCTTATTTTCTCGAAGCTTCCAAAGAACCTAGTTGCGTTCCTCCAAATTTCCGTCCAACAGAAATCTTTTGACACCCGAAGATTTTTATCTGCAAGCTTTAGCGGAATTTAGGAGATTCTACCGACAGTGTTTCTTTAAGTTTCCGGCGAGAAATTTTTACCGAAGCTATTAATTTCTTTGCAAGCTCCCGAAGACTCTAGAGGCAGCATTTCTTTACATTTCCGCCTAAGAGAAATATTTTGACACCCGAAGCTTTTTATTCACAAGCTTTAGCGGAATTTAGGAGATTCTACGGACAGTGTTTCTTTAAATTTCCAGGAAGAAATTTTCACCGAAGCTATTAATTTTTTTGCAAGCTTCCCAAGATTCGCAGAATTCTGAAGACTAGATGTCTTCAAATTTCTCGCAACAAATTTTTGGACACCTTTAAGCCTTCTACTTGCAAGCTTTCGCAGAATTTAGGAGATTTCTAGAGGCAGTGTTTCCCTAAATTTCCGACGAGAGCTTCTTACCGGAGCTCTTAATTTCTCTGCAAGCTTCCAAAGACCCTAGCAGAGTTCCAAAGACTCTAGATTTCTTTAAATTTCTCGCAACAAATTTTTGGACACCTTTAAGCCTTCTACTTGCAAGCTTTCGTAGAATTTAGGAGATTTCTAGAGGCAGTGTTTCTCTAAATTTCCGACGAAAGCTTCTTACCGAGGCTATTAATTTCTTTGCAAGCTTCCAAAGACCCTAGCAGAGTTCCGAAGACTCCAGATTTCTTTCAATTTCTCGCAACAAATTTTCCGACTCCCGAAGCTTTTTCTTTGCAAGTTTCCGCAGACCCCGTGGCTCTAGAGACAGTGTTTCCCGAAATTGCCGGCGCTCCCGTCGCAATTCCCGGCGAATTGGAAAATTGAAATGCTTTCCCGGCACGAAGCTGTCGAGGAAAAGTTCTCGCGTGACGAAGGACGAAACACGGCGAGCGGACACATTCCTCTCTGCGAAAATTTGAAAGAGGATCGCGTGTCGCGAATTTCCGACGAACGACGGGGGATCGCGAAAAAGCCCCGGGACAAAGTTGCATCGGCGATAGTGATCGATCACCGCTGTCCACTGCAACCAGAGTTTCGGGTAAAGCCGATTTTTTGTTGTCGAACGTTTTCGAAAGTTCGACGAGCACCGTCTCGAAACCGATAAAGCGGTTATCCGGGTTGATAATTAAACTATCCGACAAATTTCAACTATTCTTTACGTTTCGACGACCAACAGGTGTTTTTCCAAGTTTTTGCAACGGGGAATTTTTTTGCGCGTCGACCGCGAGTGCTGTGCAAATGTTTTTCGCCCGAAACGATTCTGCGGACGTTCCCGAATGCAGCGGTATATTTGTTTGCAACATCACGGAGAATTAAAAAATACCGAAAAACTTAGACAGATAAGTTCTTGTTATTTTTACGAATTAATGTGAAACGGTCACGTTCAGTGAACTCAAGTCGTTTGGTCCACTTTGAAAAAGGTTGAAGAAGGGTGAAAAGTTTTTCCCGACTGCATTTTGGGAATTAGAACCGCAGGCAAATGGAGAAATTAGGCGTTGGACAGTGTTGTCGCCGGCAAACTTACGCTGTTCTCGTCGTAGACCCTAAATGCGAGCATGGCGAACTTCGAGGGGTCACCTTGAGGATAGAACTGCTTGTAGATCTTTATGAAAACCTGGAATCATGCGCATCGATTTTCGTTCAATTACCGCATCGCGCTTTTTACATACCTTTTTAAATACCTGTTCCGTTAGTCGGCCGTTGGGACAGTCTTTCAGGAATCCTTTGTGCCTAAACAGACAGACGTTCAACGCGTTATCCATCTTTGTTCCGTTGTAAAACGATCGATTTAAACTGGAGAAACCGCACGGTACGATCTAATAATTAATCATCCGGTGTTTGCGGTAAAAATCTCGAACGAGATTGTTCCCGAAACGAACCCGAAGCTCTCCGATTACGTTTCCCCGATCATTTTTCTCCTCGAGCAAAGAAAAAGGGAAGTTCGTTCGTCTGGACTCACCATTCTCGAATCTCATCCTCGGTAACTGAAACAGAAACGAAAAGAATCGTTCAGACTCGAGCGAAAGACGCCGGTGAAACGGTGGGAAGGGTGAAAGGTCGAGGACGGCGAGGATAGCTGCTGGAACGAGCTCAGATTTTCCCGAAAATTCGACACATCGGACAAATTTTCGAAAAATTCGGTTTTTAATGTCGGAGCCGCGCTCTCGATGTTCGCCGCGTGAAATTCACTGGATATTGGCTGACAGTTCATTGTTACATTTTCATGGAAAATAGTGGAACAGTTGGCGAAAAGGGAGATTGAATTGAACGTGGAATTAAAGGCTCGGGGAATTAACCGAATGGCCAATCTGTGCGAATCGGAATCAACGAAACAAAATTTTAATCGCAAAAATTTGCTTCCTTTCAGTACTAGCTCACCACGTTCCCCTCGAGTGTTTTCAATATTTGGATGATTTTTACAAATATTAACAACGGATTTACGGGACCCGTCAAAATGACGGATTCGAATATTTTTAATTCCGAATATTGAGATTGTAAACATGGATCCGTGAGGAATTATTTAACAAATTGATTTCTCTGGGTATACATTATTAAAACAATGGCTAGATATGTTCATGTTACTTTTATAAGGAAATGTAAAATATTTTTAGACTGCGTATTTTGCGCATTTACGACAGAAACGAGTAGGCGTAATTCAAGACGGTGAAAACAAATTTTTACTGAGCATACAACAGATGGTAACAGAAGTATAAAAATGTTATTCTGCACGCAGATCCCCAGCGATATTCCGGGCAGTTTTCCATTGTAAAACATTGTTGTTAAGGACACGACTGCTCTGGAACAATCGTGGGAAAGGTAGGTCGCGTTTCCGCACCAGTTTCCGCGGAACAAAAGTGGAGAGCCGTTCTATCGGGAGCGTTCCGCCTCCTGCGGTTTTTACAACGAACGTTGGCTAATCTTGCCGAATAATTTATGGCCGCGCGGAGGAAATACACGCGGATCGATGACGAAGTCCTGTTTATTCCCCGAGGAAACGGGTACGTGGAAATTTTCGGAGCCGGTCCTCGATTAGTTCCGTTCCGAGTTTCGTCTGGTTCCTTTGCGCCGGTTCCGGCCCGTTTCGTCTCGTTCTCCGCGTAACGTTTCGCTCCGTTTCATCACGGTTATGAAGGATAACCGCTTAAAACGCGCGGTGCCTCCAGCAAGCAGACCCGCGGCCAGAAAGAGCCTCGAAGAACCTCGAATTTCGAAACGAAAACTTTACTAGAAATACGAAAACCTCGGCCAGCGACGCGACGGACCAAAAACCGAGGAAACGACAACTTCCGAAACTAGTCTGATCAAACTTTGACGTATAGTTTCCTGACAGACGCACCCCCTTCCCCCGGTTACTCTGCCCTCTTCGTTCTCAATCCAGCCCCTCTGTATTCAAAACTTGCTCGCGAGACTCGCCCATTTTGAGACGTTAGAAAATTCTCTCGGATTTTATATTTTTATTGAAGCTCTTTAGACCGTCAAATGTGTCCATTTCACTTTGCAATGTGGTATTACAATTGAACAGGTTGGTTTTACAATATTGCAAGATTTAATTATCTCTGAAATACAACTGAATATAACTGCAAGCCTTAATATTAGTTCCCGCTATGAAAAAATGTTTAGTGGTAATCGGTAGCCCATTTTAGCTAAAGATAACAAGATAACGTTATGACGAGACGTGAATAAAGTGCACGCGTACCGAGCGAAAATTCGAAGTCGATTTTCTCGAAAGCAAAGCCTCGAACGAAAAATGTTTACTCTATATTTTCGGCTTCTTTTCTCGCGTAGAATCGCCCCCTTTCCGTTTGTACCACCAACCACCCTGTATATATATTAATTTGAACACGTGAAAAGGTGATGGCGGTCGGTCGGACAAGGAAGAAAGTCGCGGGGAACCCGATCCCTGAAGGGGAAGCTGATCTAGATAAACCGCGGGGAGATAGTCGAAAGAAACAATTAAAGCTCGAGCTCGGTGGATGGTAGGAGGCAGAAACTGTGAAGCAGACGAGGGGGGCAATTAAACCCACTTGGCCTGGTACCAATTACGGGCCGGAGGAGGTTCGCCATGAGAAACTCGCTCGGAAACCGGAGTCGTGTGGTCACCTCGAAACTTTCCTCGACCGCCGGCCGGGGGGAAATTCTTCGGCGAGAAGGGAGGTCCCATCGTGAACCCCCGGCTCGTGCCGCTAATTATTAGACGGGCGTGCGGTCTCCGACTATAACGCGCCGGAACGTTTGTCGCCTCGCGGTTAAATGCGCGAGCGTAGCGGGAACTGTGGGACGGGGAGGAGTATGGCTGCCATCGTTACCCCGGTGGCCGCATAAACGCAACGATCCGTCGTTTATGGAGTGTAATATCCGTCCGAGACTCGTCTCGCGGGCCAATTCCATTGTGCAATCTTGTTTCCGCCGGTTGTAATCCGATCTACGCGTTCGCAGATTGACTCGTCGATCAACGAGAGAGCATCGCGTACCTCCATTGATCCGTCGAAGGTTTTTCCCGTTTTTCCCATTAACACGTTGTCGACCGGTCACCAGTCAACTCGTGTTTTCATGTCGAAACGTTGTTGGGACAATATCGTACCGAGAAAGGATATAAAATGTTGTATAAAAGATATGTCCAAAGTTTCGTATCAATGCATTCTGTATAAATAAAGTTTATTGAAGTTTATTTAGACTGTTTCACTTCCATACTCAATTACGAAATAATAGTTCGAAAATGGAGCGGTAAGATACAGCTCCTTATCCGAGGAAAGTTCCGGCCTGTTTCGGAAACTGTGTTCAGCAGAAATTACGTTTACCGTTTCGTTGCGCAGGACGATCATCTTCCCGGCGGACGAAAACGCAGCGATCTTTGAGCGAAACTTCAGTTCGATAAACTGACGGAACTTACCGACGGACTTAATGTATTGTTGCAACTCAAATTTAAGAAGGTTGCACCGTTCTAAGAAGGTTGCGACAAACGGGGCCCTGCAAGTTTCACCGTGGAATCCGTTGCACCGACGCGAACAGGATCAAATAGGCGAAGCGACGCGAAATGGCGGCGCGCGGAGAGCTATGATGAAATTCAGGATCGTCTTCAAATTGTTGCGAAGCAAAATCGGAAAAGTTTCGGCGCTTTGAATGGTCTAGAGGTTTCAATTCCTGTGTTAATTTGATTTTGTACGGATGAAAATGGAGAGCCTTGGTTCAAATGCGCCACAACGTGGTTCGAGAAATTCCCGATTCCTGTACAATTGATTGAAATTGATTGGAATTGATTGAATTCCCTCGTTTTGAACTGAAAGTCTCACTGCTTCAACGTTTTCTAAAGATCAACCGGTATGTCGCCTAACTGGCACAGGAAAATCCACAAGTGAAAATGTTCTTTCAAATTTCGTAACCATAACACGTACAGCTTGTCTAGTGGGACGGTTATTGCAACTAAAAATCGGAGTTAATGCTCGTAACGTTGCGACTATCGATTCGGAATGTCGGTAGTAACATTTGACGATTTCCAACCGTTGTTCGTTTATGAACTTCTCGCCATATTATAAAAATGTAAACCTTCACAGACCATTTTACATTGAGAAATCGTAACAAAGTTTTAGGTTATATCTTAAAACGAAAACGTTATGTTTCTATCGAAAAACCCTTTATTTCTCAAAGAGTCGCGAGACTCTCGGTGTCCCTTTCGAAGGATATGCACTTCCAGCCGAAGAGACGCAGTTCAACGTTGCGCATCGAAATTCATGTCGGCCGTTAATCTTGCAAAGATGCCGCCGAGACGAGGGAACGCTAATTTCCGGAAAAATACGATCCTCCGAGAACAGATACTCCATCGCGCGATTCCTGCTTTCGCAAACAACGTTTGACTTGGATGAATCGCACGATGCGCGTGCTCCTCTGAAATTGTATGCACTTCCCCGATGCGATGCAGTCGAGAACTCGTGTTAGTCGTTAATCTTGGAAAACGCGGAGAACGCTAATTTCCGGAAAGAATGCGATCTTCCGAAGCAAATATCTAAGGGGCGCCTTAGTGGTTCAGAAAAGTGTTTTTGATCTTCTATAAATATTTTAAAATAGACATAAAAATTCTTTTATTCAAACTCGATTTTCTCGGAAACTGAGCCTTTAATGAACAAATTTTATTCCATATTTTGTTCGAATTTTTTCGTAAGGAACCACCTGGTGTCCGCTTGTACATGTTATTCGGCCGCACCCTGTATATAACAGCCCGTCGAAACAGTCAGAGCTTCTTCATGCATATTTCAGCGCAGAACTTGAATAAAACTCTTCTCGATTTTATTATAAACTGTTGCACTCGATTTCCAAACATAAAATCGACTTCGGCGATAACGGGGAACATACGGGGGAGGGGAATCCGCTTAGGTTCCCTCGTGGCGTGTAATAGTTGGTGGTATTTATCGTCCCCGGATAATAACGGATGATCGGCCGAACGAGAACGTCCGTTCTGAAATAAGTTCGTTATCGGACAGCGCTAATCTTTCCGCGGGCTATTGGTTCCGGGCTCGTAATCGCGATCCTAAATTCCGAAGACGGCGGCGAGGAGACCATACCTTTACGTCTTCGATTCGAAATTAAATTGGTTCGACCGGCCATCGAAATAAAGAGGTATCTTTCGTCGTAAAGCGATTCCGTTCAAACTTTTACCTCTCGTTTGAAAAACCCTCTGTGGGAAGAAATTAAATTTTATCGGAGGAAATGTCTTCGACGGGACTTGGCGAAAGGTTCCATGGTTCGTCGAATCTCTAGGTTACAACGTTGTACAGTGCGATGGTGATTAATACAGATTTTCATGCGAAAGAGAATTTTAAGAGGCAAAATTAATTTCCGCAATTTTTATACGACCTTCTCACTGTTTTGTGTCCTAAAACTGCATAAAATCTACAGTCTAATAGCTAAAATAATGAGGTTAATTAAACTGGTTAAAATTAATGGGCGCCGAAAGCCTGTTAAAATGATCTCCGGTAATTGCGCCGCGCCAGAAGGAAACTTAGAAACCGTATTTTGCACAATAATCCCGAAGGAAATTATTAAATGCGTTACTTGAAAGAGCTGCTCCTATTCGAGGCTGCTCCTTGATTGCCGCGTAATCAATTTTCGTGACAATCGCGCGGGCGGCGCGGGCGTCTCTGAAAGTTTAACGTACTCGTTGAAATTATAGTGAACGATGAGAATCGCGATCGACGAAGCCGTCGCGTTGACGAAGCGGAAGCAGCAGCTCCGCGGAAATTGATCCTAATTCTTCGGATCGCGGGGATTTCCCCGTGAGCAAAGGAGTCCTCGCGAGCGAGGCAGACTTCAACGGGATCCGTGAGCAACGTTGCACTCGGCTCGCGTTTTCCAATTTCCGAGTCCGCCCACGCAACATTTGCTCTACCGGCTGCAACCATATTTTCTCCGGCGAACAGCTGTCCCGTATTCCTCGGTGTCGCGCTCGATAAAGTCCGGTTGGCCGCGACCATTTCTCGTCGATTCGAAACCGCGCCCCGGGGGGGAATACGCGGGCAGCAGAAGCAAAGGGACAAAGGGCGCGCACTCTCAAACGAAACGTGTCCGCGCTCGCGACTCGTTTGTGATCTATGTTCGTCGCGTATCAATCAACGTCCTCGTGACCGTATTGATATTCGCGACGTCCCTCCGCGGAAGGGTGGCAAACGTAATCCCCTCCCTGAAATTAGAGTCCTCGAGGATTCCCGGCACGTTTCTTATGTCACATTTTCCCTCAGTTCTTACGGTAACGTTCGAATCGTGGAC
>JAQQRO010000134.1:0-11031 GCA_028454255.1 Halictus ligatus
CATAAATCAATAAAATTATATATAACAGACAAACATATGAAACACTCGGTCATCTAAACGGTGGTATAAACATTCTTACAATTCAATTCTTAAATTAATTCTTTATTAATTAATTTAATTCTTAAATTAAGGTAATTCAATTGCGAAATCCTTCTGCAAGAATATTTTGGAATACGTGTGCTTTAAGAAAGAAATCCAGAAAAATCGATTGTTTCAAGGTTCTCAGCCAGAAGACCTGCTTAAAGCGGGCACGCGCGCACACCGGCTAGCACAAAGGCAAAATGATCGGTGACCTGTGATACGGGGAAGGGCCGGTCAGCGAGATCATTAATACGATTTAAAGTCGCGCGTTTCAGGGGTGCAATCCGGTGACCTGAATTTTGTCGGTGTGCCCGGGCGCGATTATCTAATGGAATTTCAAGTTCATAGTGTAATTGCCGTAATCCGATTAACGGGCACAAAGGTCCGCCGTGCGCAATCTGTCAGTCTAAATCACTTTCCGCGGTATCGTTAATCGGATCAAAGTGCTCGCGGAATGTGCACGCAACTCACCGTAAACACCCGACAACGGTATCCTCAATTAGATTCAAAAGCACACCCGCGACGACTCGTAATATAATCGACTCGTGTCCCCCCCTAATGGAAACGGGCCGTCGATTTTTACGAGGCGCTCCCATCGCGGTTTCAAATCCGATTTTGGAGCCCGCTGATTGCAAAATCGGCAAGGAAACGCTCCGCCTTCCCGCGAAATGAACGCCGCATTTGAATGGCGCCGCGGTAAATTTCGCGGTAATTCGTTTGTTTGTAGAATCCGATAAAGGTCTCTGGTTAACGGCAGTATTGGATCGGCTACAAAAATTAATTGCGAATTTTCTTCTTGAATTGTAAAGTTATACATTTTACTTGTTTACCAATTTGAGCGCGGTTTCAAATCTGATTTTGGTCCCGCCGCGCTGTGATCCAGATCGAGGAAGTAGCTGTTCATTTGATAAAAGAGCAACTTACTCATATCTATGTTTATCGAATGTATGTTGCTTCTTAAATGTCCATGACATTCGAAAACTGTGAAATTCACGAGATTCATTAAAAATTGTGATTAGAACAAGCATTTAAAAACCAACACTTTTTGAACTCTATTTTTAGCCGAAAGAATTACATTTCTCGTTGATATCTTCGAGAATCTATTTAATATTATGTGTCCATTTTTGTTTCAAATGAACAGTATTTGTCTATATTGCGAGTATATCTCGTGTACTAAGATTTAATATTTATAATTTATCGAAATAACGATGCCTAGTAAACTAAAGAGAATCCTCAAGGTATTCTATCATTAGTAAACGATATCTTTTGAGTTCCATATTGAGTTCCGTATGGTATCAAATTGTGTGCACTATTTTCAGTACACTTTTCTCTATAAAATCATGCAAGATTCACATCCCATTCAGTCCCAGTACAAAAGTTATTATTGTTTAAAGCGCCTCTTCGACGGTGCTACTCCATTACTGAAACTATCGCGCACTAAAAGCAATTGGATTGCGATGAAGACTATTGGATTGGCTTCATAATAAAAACAATTCTTGTCTGTATGCAACAGTTTTCCGCGAAAGCAGTTTTATGAGTTTCATAACACTTTCATTATGACCAGATTGCGGGTTTTATGCATTCATGGCAAGAACGAGTAGATGCGATTTGCCAGAATGAAGCCAGTCGAATAATTATAATCATGTCGAGATACCATTTTCAACGTTTCACAGTAATTTAACCATGAAAGTAATTTCCATTTCTTTGAAAAGACTTTGAAAGACTTTATCTTTCGTACAATGTTCAATTTTTCATAGCAAATCTACTATCGCCAATCACGAAATCACTTTCAAATTCTTTGTTGTGTCATTCGTGCACACGGTAATACTATTTGACAAATTAATTAAAACCAAGGGGACAATATTGTTTCAGTGGACCTTAAATTTTCGAGAAAATTGAATGGAAAAAATTCGGAAAAATTTGGCTTTGAAACAGGAATCGTCTGACGCGTCTGACCATGGCCGGCCAATTCTACTTCTCGCGAACGCGAGAAACTGAAAATCTCGGTGCGAAAACCGATCTTGAAAATTGTTTATTGCTTCAAGCCATCATCAATATATAAAAATATATGAAATTTCGGCAAGTATCATACAGTTTTACTATAAAATGGACCCGATATTTGCACAAAGAATTTCGTGCAAGTCCCGATCGAAACGATGTTGAGTGCGAAATTCAAATTTTGGTCCACAATTTTGTGATACAGAAATAACAAGGGAAAATGATTCGTTCCTATGGAATAATTCAGCATCGGCGATTCTCAGCATGTTCAGTGGACTCGATCGCATGTTCGTATACGAGACACGCTGGTACCGAAGGGTATGCGATGGCACTATTCTGTCGGCATGTCTGTACGGTCTGTACGGTCTGTCTGACGAAACTATCGCGATGCGGAAAACGTTAATGCCATTTTTCGAGCGGTAATACCGAGCAACGGCGCAGTTCCGAGGATTCGCCTGACTATAGCTGATGTAATCCGGATGAACGGTGGGCGAGTTTTATTTCTCGGCATGACGTGAATCCTTGCGAAAATCACGGGGCAAAATAGAACGGCGGAGATGAACGTGACACGATGGATTCGGCCCGTCTCCTCCCCTCCCCCCACCCCCTTCCCCGACGTACCGGCCCGATATCGAATCGCTGGGAATTTCCAAAGCTGGACGCTGTAATCGTTCCCAGGAATATCAAGCTTCCGACGAAGGGATCTCGAAAATACCGAGTCGAAACTGTGTATCGCTAACCGATACCTTTCGGTTACGCTTCGCGTAGCTTCGAAAGGTATTCCCGTTGTCGGGCGCGTGTTCATTACGCGTTTTGTCTCCCGGCGTCCAGATCAATGCGTTCGACGCCGTTCAAAGGCGAAATCGAGCCGAGCAGAAACGGGGGAAAAAACGTTCGCGGAAACATCGAGAATCTTCTTAGTACCGTGCCTGAGATCGTTACTCCGATTTAATCCGTTATTCGTAAAAGTTTTTAAGCGGATCTGCAAGAAATTCCGTGGCTCCCGTTTTCAAGTATACTTTAATACTTTCAATTTATTGGTACCCGCAGCGTCTTTGATTCCTCGCCTCCGTTTCTCGAATACCGTCTGCAACCTCGCCAGCCCCTTTCCCAACCCCCGTTCCGACGATCTCCACCCTCGGTAAACTCGGCACATTAAGAATTGCACGAAGCTTCGTACAGTTCTAGTTTAAGTGCATAAATTATGACCAGATCGTGAACCTTTCAAAAAGTTTCCACCAACGACGCCGCGAAAAAAGGATGAGGAGGGGCCAAGGAGGGGGGGAAGGGACGAGTGGAAACTTCGATATACCACCCTGGTTCCACCCCTTTTCTCTGTCTCTCCCGCTCTCTCTCTCTCTCTTGCTTTCAATCTCTCTCTTTCTCTCTCTCTCTCTCTCCCCCTCCCTTCTCTTTCTCTCTGTCTCCAAACCTTTCTATGGACTTTTATCGATGGTGCTAGAGTCTTTCGCCGAGAGTCCGATTAATTGAGCTCTCTTCCTACTTTTTTCACTTCTCGCAGGGAGAGAACCATCCTCCCACTTTCTTACCGGCGTGTCTTTTTCAACCCCCGCGCCCCCGGACCGAGGTTTCTCCGCGGCGATTAATCTCGATCGTCGTACCAATCGCGTTCCCTGGTCCCGTCCTGTTCCCGAGATTCGTTTCTTCTTCCCTCACGGAACCGGCCACGATCCGTGCACCTCGTTATACGGTGAGATTCGATCCACCTTACTGTTCTCAGAATTATGCTGCACCCCCACCCCCACCGCCCACCGACGATCTTGAAATTACAATTCTTGTCGCCGTATTTGTTCCGAGGCCCCGCTCGAATTTCCATTAACTCACCGAACAGCTGGTTCGTTTTTCGTTTCTTTTCTTAGACGCTGTGCAAACACGCCGACTCCTCGACCTTCGACGCGGACCGAATGCTTAACGTTCGCACATGTCTTGACTATTTATGGGATTTTTATAACGGCATCGTGCGTGATTGAATCGATCCATTTCGGTTCATATAGAAACGCTGTTAGATTAGATGTAAGTTATTTTTATTAATTTTAAATTTAGGGGTTGTTTTGACCCTCTCGGCATAAATGAAGCTTGTCAAGAAAATGCCTGTCGGAGGCCTCAACGTTCGCACACTTCTTGACTTTTCATGGGATTTTTATAACGATACCGTGCGCGATTGAATCGATCCATTTCGGTTCGTACAGAAACGCTTTTAAATTAGATTTATGTTACTTTAATTTATTTTAACTTTAGGGGTTGTTTTGACCCTCTCGACATAAATGAATCATGTCAAGAAAATGCCTGTCGGAGGCCTCAACGTTCGCACACTTCTTGACTTTTCATGGGATTTTTATAACGATACCGTGCGCGATTGAATCGATCCATTTCGGTTCGTACAGAAACGCTTTTAAATTAGATTTATGTCATTTTAATTAATTTTAAATTTAGGGGTTGTTTTGACCCTCTCGACATAAATGAAGCTTGTCAAGAAAACGCCTGTTGAAAGCCTTAGTGTTCGCACATTTCTTGACTTTTTATGGGATTTTATATAGTATAGAAACGTATAAATTATAAATTAATGTTAAATTAATTAATTAAATTATTAAGTAATGTATTAATTATTATTAATTAATGTATAGAAACGCATTTAGTTACAGTAAAAATCACAGAGCTTGATCGTTTACGTTGTTTTTCTGGCTCCGCAATTCTCACGGTATTCGATCGAATATGTCTCTCGCCCCTTTTAGAGGTTGTTTTGACCCTTTCGATATAAATAGGGCACGATAAAAAAAACACTTGTCAAATATTGTATTTAGAACCATTTCTCACCAAAATTTCAACGAGATTGTCAGATGTCACTTCAATCTGTTCTCCTATCGGAGAAATGCGGATTACAGCTGTTTAATGGACGCAGGGATGAAATATTGCTCTCGTTAGATTTAAGAAAATGTGTATCGGTTATAGGACCAGCAAAATTCAAATTTTACTTGCCAAATTTTAAGGAGAGCTTTGGTGAAACCCTGCACAAGAGAATCATATTTTTTTCTGACGGATGTGCAGCCAATTTATATCCGGCTTGTCCCTCGCGTACCATTGATTATATCGAAAATACTCCGATTTCCATAATGTCCCTAATACACAGCACGGATCACGCGCTCGTAATATTATATTTTGTTAACGGCGCGGTTAACTTATTCATCGAATGGCTGTCCGGAGCGAGTAGAACCAGCTAACGTAGTCAGACACCGCGCGAACTTGCAGTGCTCGTGAAAACAGGGGGTGCGCTTGTCACGTCACGCCGACTGTATAGCATTATTTTATGAGAGTCTCGCGGCGCTTTCAGCTGAACCGAGCGCCGACAGATTAAGCGAGTTGTCTGTTTCCATTCTGGAAACACCCTGTCTGCCTCGTCCCGGGCTGATAAGAAGCGATCCAGCGTAATCGAGCGAACCGCTTCAAAGACGGAACACGCCCGTATGTAATATACGCTCCGAAATAATAACGTGAAAGTAAGACAGGAACTCCTGCGGAAGTTTGGAAACCGGAGAGGAATAATACGTCGGGAAATTCCAAGTGCTGGTCACGCGTGGAATCGGCTTCCCCCGTCGGTTTGTTCGGCGACGGTTCGAGTGACCCTCAGCCGCGTTTGTTTCAGAAAACGCTTCGAGACTACCCCGAGCAATTACGTCGCGGAACTTTCCTTCGAAAGTTTTTCCACGCTTAACGAGCGTGATAAATTTCTGTTACGCGCCCCCAGGAGCCGTCGTACGCGAGGCCGGGAGTTTACAACGGCGATAAAAATCTCGTTGAAATTATTCATGGGCCGAGACTCGCACCCACCTCCCCCCTTTGATTCGCGGGGGTTGCAAATCGGTAGTTGTCGCCTGCGCGCGTGGCCAGATCTTCTACCCGCCGACGAGGAAGATCGGACCCGCTGTTCATTTTCATTTTAATCGGCGCACGTCGGCGCTCCGACGGTCTACATAAATTCATTAACTTTTGGCCCCGTGTACACTCCCGTTCGCCGGACTCACTGAATCAAACTAACTATCGAAGTACCGTCTCCTATCCTCCCACCCCATACAGCCCCCATAACTCTTCAACCCTCCGGCTGTCTTTCTTCCTGCACACTATTCAAACACGCCCATGCCCCACGTCCTACATATAACTTTCCATTGTTTCATTATCCCGTGCACTCCGGGTGAAATGTTGTTTCAGTCTAGAGATTGTTTTTGTTTTTTTTTAATTGTGCAATATGCATTGAAAATATTTTTCGTTACTCGTAAACAGATTCGGAATTTTTGTTCGCGATGTTGCGTGCGCGTTTTCTATTACTTGCTATAGTTAAACCCGCACTTTGCTACGTTAGGAGTGGACTGTATTAATGAATTTTGAGCCGGCGAGTAATTATATATAGTTTATTCAAGCGAATCTAGGATCGTAACTTAGCTTATGTGTATAAGGGTGACCTCGTGCGAAGATGCTACTAATGCGATACGAAAGATACGAGATGCTAGAAAAATGTGTTGCTAGATAATGCTGTACGAATTCTGTTGCGAATAATGATGTACGAATGATGCCTCCGTCGCTCCGTCTTGCTATTTGTATAAAGTACGCCGGGGCGCTTACAAAACTGATCTACGGATGCTGATTGGCCGGAGAGTGAGGGTGGAGCCAAAAAAACCGTTGACCAGAGTGTCGCGAGTGGGAGCAGGGGTTATAAAATAAATGGAAAATCCCAAATTTTCTAACGCACGAAAAACTAACTCCTCGGCCTGCAACGGTTTTCGGAGATTATTGCTCTCAACGCATTTCGCTACGCGACACGCGAAGTATTGGAAATAGTTCGGGGTTTATTTTTAAGTGTTTCGATCGATTTCGAAATACTGCTATAAATGATGTACGCGCGCGTGCTGCGCCATTGTATTATTTCGAGGGACCGGCGGACTACCCTTTTACAAAATCTCGAATCACGAACAATATGAAAAGTGAATTTATCAGCAAACATGAACCCTTTTCAACATCGTAAATATACACGCAATGGATATCGAGTTTCGATTTTGAAACGGTGTTTGGTTACATAATTTGGGTCCATGTACAACATTTTAAATGTACTATTGTCAATTCAATTATTATTGTAGTATCGCAGTTCTTCATGCTATCCTTGCCAGGCGTATATTTATAGTTTTAGTGCAGTTTTAGTGCTTTACCTGAGCACGTATTTTTAGGGATCGAAAGGGGCCTGAAAGGGTCATAAAAATTAAAGCGTTTGGGACATTCGGTGAAAGTCGGGGGTGTTCGGGAAAGGCCGGTGTGGGCGGAAGGACTCACCGAAAAATGCGATGATGCCCAGAGTCGTAGAGTTGACGTCGAAGCGAGCGGATCGTGTCGTAGCGAGCAGAACTTGTAACTATTCTACTTTATTATTTTAACGCGTGTACCATTAGTTCGAATAAATTATTTTAAGTTCCCAACCGAATTCAAGTTTTAATCCTACATTATTATCTTTTGAAATTCTATCATATTATACAATTCACACATCGTTTCGGGGACCTTTTAGCTGCCGGGTAAGAAATTAGACATTTTTAGAAATCGCTGAAACTTCAAAATAACGCTATAAATGACCAAAGTAGTACGTCAATATAACAAGTACGCGTGCTGTGGAACTGTAACAAAGGTTTCATAATCCGTCGTTAAAAAACTCATATAAATACGAGACCCGACTTCCACCAGCAGACAATAAAGAAACGCGATTTTACATATCCCGCAAACTACCAACAGTCTAAAAAACAAACGGATTTATCCGTGTCCCGACAACAACTAATTTGTACATTGAACGTCAACCTCTTTGTCAGATTTTACTGTTGCTCCTCTTCGTGGATTCTCCGCACGCGTCAAAGAGCGACGGTTAATAAAATTGATTTGGACACAACCCCGTGACTGAGACGCCGTAATTGCTACCCGGCGAAGACGCCGCCGTAATTGAATCTGCGGCAGAATCGGCGAAATAATTAATGGGATCTCGGGACAGTCACACATACACCGTGGACTTTGGACACATCGCCGGCCATTGGTATCGACGCATTAGTAAACGTGAATTCCATCGGGCGGGCTTTGTTAATGGATCTGTACGTGTACCACTGACAATAAGCTTTATAATCTGCACAAAGGTTTAAAACGTATCGCGATTCCCGCTGATAATGACGTTCAGTGGAGATTACGTATCAGTGGAGATTAGGCCGTCACGATGTAGATCAGCGCTGGACTATGATTCCCAATGAGCACCGGCTCGTCAACAGAGATCCGTCGGGGTATTCCGCTAGCGCATTGTGACCGCCGGTGGAATCTCATTTTTCACTATCGATCTGATTATATTCCTCTCTTTGTGTCCCGGAGGGCGCGGCGCGGTGCGAATTTCCCGAAAAGAAAAATCTCTCCTGTCTTGCGAAAAAACGATCCGTCCGAATCAGCAGGAAAAGTTCCGGCCCGACCAGTCGATTCGCTAATTAAATGAAATTCGTTTGTCGTTCGAACGCGCGCGCGCGCGCCCTCCTCCTCCTCCTGTCCTTCGCAGGCTTCGTGAAAGTTACCATTTTCCCCGGGCGATATTCTTTCTCGTTTCTCCTTCGCGGCAGCGCGATACCCTCCATCCCTCCAACTTTGCCCTATGACAGCTTGATGAAGCTGTCCTTCCATCCATTCTCTCCCTCGCTCGCATTATTTGAGGCTCGGGGGCTGAAACCTTTCTTTCCTCCTCCCTTCCGCTGCCTACACCCTTGACGAGTCGCATGATCGAGAGGTCTAACCCCTATCGCCGCTGAAAAAAATACCCGTGTGCAAGCCGGCGAACGATCTGCTAGCGTTTCCAGCGATTGATAGAGGCATCAGTGTCACCGCGCGACGACGACGACGCCTGATAAATCCCATTGACAACCCTGGTGAATCGATGACACCTTCCGATTCCTTCGCGAGCCTTGCACGAGAACCGCTCTTCGTCCGTGGACGAACAGTTATGATCGCGATGGAAATTCTCGGTCTGCCGGAACTTCTTTTTCTAGAGAAATTCTACGGCGTGTCGTTTCTTGTTCATAACTTTTCAACGAAACGATCTGTGAGTATGTAACATTTTTTTCTTATTTAGACCCGTAGAGGGTACCAACAAATTTTGGCCGGTTGAACCTGGGACACCCTGTATATTAGACTACAAACCTCACGTACTGTCCCTGGCGAAAATATTAAGGGCAGTACATACACTCCGGGACAAAAAGATAGCACGTCATATATTTTATCTCGTTTGATACCATAAACTGAAGAAAATTAATATTCTAATATTGTCAACATTTCTGGACATGTCCAGATGTGTAATGTACTGAGTATTATCCATAATATTTACGTCAACGGAATTGTACGAACGAAAACGTAAATATTGCGGTCCGCAAATGGGACAAAATGATAGCACAAGCTGCAGATTTTCGATTCTCAGTTGTGTATAACACCCTGAAGTGGATACATGCATTGTACAATCTAATTGATAAAGTGTGTACGTCGTTTATTTGTGCTTATTTCATAAGAAGAACATGGCACAGTGTTAAAAATGGGCCGTGGAGAAAAGATTAAACGAATGTGAAATACATACAATATTGAAGTTAAAGGATGAACAATATTCAGTTACGAAAATATCAAAAGTTGTAAATAGGAGTCGAAAAGTAATTATAAACTTATTAAAAAATCCTGAAAATTGCGGAATAAAGAAGAGTTGTGTGCGTCCGCAAAGTTTAACTGCTCGCGAAAAACGTGCAATATTAAGAACAGCATCAAATTCGAACATGACTGCGATATGAATCGCAGAAAGTGTTGGTGTAAACACTAACGTAAAAAATGTACGTCGAGTTTTACAAAAATGCGAAGGAAATTTCAGAGGAAACCTTAGTTAAAGAATGAGCGTAAGCGCTCCGCTCACAATTTGCCGGAAAGCTTATAAATGTATTGAACAAAGTGGCGAAGAATCATATTTACTGACAAAAAAAGATTTAATTTGGATGGACCAGACGGCGTAGGTTCTTACTATCACGATTTCAGAAAGGAACAGCCATTTTTAAGCCGTCGCCAAATGGGAGGCCGTAATATAATGATTTCGGCCGGTAT
This sequence comes from Halictus ligatus, assembly GCA_028454255.1. Classification (NCBI taxonomy): domain Eukaryota; kingdom Metazoa; phylum Arthropoda; class Insecta; order Hymenoptera; family Halictidae; genus Halictus; species Halictus ligatus. Next base: position 10,231 of record JAQQRO010000134.1, read on the forward strand.
TGGACACCGGGCTAAAACAGAAATCAAATTTATAAAAGAACGAATAAATAGCGAACTGTATATTCAAATGATAAATGAACAATTAAACACATATGCTGTAAGAATTGCTGGAAATAGATACAGATTACAACAAGATAATGCCGCGGTTCACACGGCAAAAGTATTAAAGAAATACTTTTCTTCGAAGAGTATTCGTGCTTTAGATTGGCCGGCAAGATCCCCCAACCTCAACGTTATCGAAAATTATTGGGGACAGCTTACCAAAGCCATACACCAAAATGGCAGACAATTTCAAAATATTAACGATATAAAACAATGTATTCTGGACGCGTGAGAGACTGTTAGCCAAAAAAGTATTTAAAAAATGTATAAATCATTACCAAACAGAATGATTGAACTGGTTAGATATAAAGGAGGTTCTACAAAATACTGAGGTTTGATGTTTCTTAATTAATTGTTTTGTATTTCAAGTTTTTCGTTAAGTGTGTTATCATTTTGTCCCGTTTGCGGACCACAATATTTACGTTTTCGTTCCTAGAATTCTGATGATGTAAATGTTGTGGACGATACTCGGTACATTATACATATGGACACGTCCAGAAGTGTTGACAATATTAAAATATTAATTTTCTTCAGTTTATGGTATCAAACGAGAAAAAATATGTGACGTGCTATCTTTTTGTCCCGAAGTGTACATGTTAAAGATTCAATCCCTTCGAAGATCCAAGGACAGCACAGTTCACTTGTCCGACAGATCATCTATGAATTAAGTACTATAAATCCCGAACTATACTTCTTCGC
>JAQQRO010000135.1:0-11024 GCA_028454255.1 Halictus ligatus
GCATATTTCTATTTAGTTGAATATTATTATTATTATCATTATTATTATTATTTACGTTATTATTATTATTATTATTATTTACGTTACTACTTTTAAAAAAATAGTTACATTATTTCATGGCCAATGACCAGTGCAGTCGAGGCCTTTTCAATTAATTCAATTCAAAATTTTTTCAAGTCTTTTTGGATTACATTTTTACGGTGTTCTAGAATTCGCATCGAGTTGGAATTTGGGCGCTGTTTTTAATGCGGATTAGGATAGGTGGTGGAATTTTGGAAATAATTTTGGATTTTGAGGTTAGGATTGTGGACTTCAGGCTAATTGACAAATCCGTTGGAATTTTCGGGTTTGGTGTTTTTTGGAATTTTTGGGATTTTGAGGTTAGGTTTGTGGATTTCGCTCTAGTTGGTGAATCTGTTGGAATTTTCGAGTTTGGACGAGTTTTGGTGTTCTTTGGAATTTTTGGGATTTTGAGGTTAGATTTGTGGATTTCGTTCTGGTGTCTGGATCTGGAAGGATTTTTGTTTTTAACGAGTTCTTGGAAGTTGTCAGGATTTTGTTGAGATTGGGTTTTTGAGGAGTGATGGATTTTCGCACCATCCCACACCCGTCCTTTCCTGCATTCCGTATCTTTCTTTATTTCTTCTATTCCCTCTTCCTTCACCCCCACTAATTCCTACACCCCCTTACTTTCTCTTTCACATTCTTTCCCTGTAACTGTATCCTCTTTATTATTATGTTCTTTCTCTTCTCCTCCCTTTTCCTCCTATGTTGCACTACCTCTATTTTCCTAATTCTTCTGCTATGGTCCTCTATAATTCCTCCTTTTATCCCTCCTTCTCCCCTTTTTCCTCTCTTACCCTTCACCTCTTTCCAGTTCCTCTACCCTTCCCTCTACTTCTACAACCCTTCTTTCTATTCTTTCTGACCATTTCTCTATACTTTCTCTTCTTCTCTCTTCCTCCTTCCCTTTTTTTCCTTCACTCCTCCAACCACCTTTTCCCTTCCTCCCCCTCCCCCTTCACCACTTCTCTCAAACTCCCCATTTCCACCATTAACCCTCGCATCATTTCCTCCATCCCTCTAACTTCTGTCCCCTCCTCCTTTTTCCCTTCTCAGGTGACCTTTTTATTTTGTCACTCCTTTTAAAAACTCCACTTACCTCCTTCTCGTTTCCTTCCCACACTTTCTAAACTTTGCGTGATAAACCACCGCTCCAACTCCAATCTTTCAGAATCTTCCCAATTCTTCCTTTTCACGTCTCCCCCTCTGCCATCCCTACCCCCTTGACTTCTCCACCTCTCTCCCTCATTTCTTCTGCACTTCTTTTCTATTTTCTACTTATTTCCTTTTCAAATTTCCCGCCTCCTTGAGCTATCTGTCTCCCGCTTGATCGCGCTACCTTCCAGGCCTTCCAGAAGTACTCCTGCGCACTCCTCTCTACCGTTGACCGAACCTAACCTCTCTCTCCACTCACTTTATCCGTCCTCCAGTACTCCCTGTCTCGCTTCCACGCCCTTATCCCTTTTTCTGACGTCCGACCCTGACCTCAGACACCCTTCTCCACACACCTTCTCCCCACACACCTCTTTCACTCCGCACTTTCACCCTAAATTTCCGCACACTCTATTTCGCACCTCAATCTCGCACGCGTCCGGAAACGGAAGTCAAGCTCATTTGTGTTGCATATAGTAATTCCGATAAAGAAAAATTATTAATTAGAGATCGAGCTCTTCTCACTCTCTCCCTAACGCTGCATTGCAAGAAGGATTTGTTCCCTTTATAAATGTATACGAAACCTGATTATTCTTTCTTAACACTTGTCGAAATTATTTCTGTCAAGATTTCGTTTAGATAAGGCGAATCTTTCTCCAACCAATCGTTGTGACGGTTAAAGAACTTATTGTCAGTGTAACTGCCCTTTACCCATTTTTCTTTTAGTTTAAAAGCAAAATTCCTTAAACTAACTTTGAGTTCTTCTAATTTTTGAGGAGAAATATTAAATCTTTCATTTATTTTTTGGTAGAGATATAAGTAGTCATCTACATCTCTTTTATTATTTCGTAGAATAAGGAATAAATCTTTACTTCTTCGAAATCATTCCATTTTTCTTAAATAAATGAATTATAAATAGTAAAGAAGAAAATGATAAACAAAGGAAACGACTTATAAAATAAACCTTTGCGTGCTTTTATACTTACCAAAAGAGTAAGATAAACTATAACGGAAGTTGTGTATAATATATACATGTCGGATGCTGGGCGGAGTCTTCCATCCTCGGACCAATCGGAGATTGACCAGCGTCGTTCTTCATCGACACACCCCTTTAGCACTTACGCGATTCTCGAACAGACTCTACGCAAACGCAATGCCCGATCTTGTAGCTGAAAGTGAGACACGTCAAAGAGCCCACGGGCCTTTGCGAGTCTCTTTAGGTATTCCCTTGCAGTTGCTCCTCACGAAAAGTCACTTTTCTCAAAACTGGTGTTTTCTCTACCATAGCCGAAACTATTCTGCCGCCTGTGATCACGTTCAACAGGGTCCCAGCCCATGTTTTTCAAATGGCACTATTTCACATCTCTTTTTGCGCCGCGCGCGAAGAGGAGTAAAATAGGTAAACGGGGACTGTTTTATTGTCCCTTCGCAGGGCAATTACTAACTATCATAAGGTCCACGCATAAAAGAAATGTCTAAATTCTTATTTAACAACTAAACTTAATCCTATACAGCAAATAAGCGATAGACGTCGTTGCCAACGGGGTGCGTCGCTGCCATCACGCCCCGACATATATATATACAGGGTGTCTCACATAAATAGGAACACCTAAACATCTTTCGTATTTACAGTCCTATCAGAAAACTTCAGATGACAAAGTGACACTATTGCAGGGGGCAATATAATGGCGAAGAAAAAAAATGTTTATGTCGTGTTTTTTAATGAAATTTCAAGGTCGCCGATGTTTTTTTAATGGTATAGTATATTTTTTACGATAGTATGATAGACAATAAAAAATTGAATTTAGTGGATACCACCTTGTTGACCTTGAAATGACCTTGAACAAGAATAATCATGTTGAAACGAATGAAATGTGGAAGTTTAAAACTTACGTGTTTCAGCAAAGATTGCACGTTGTTTACGTCGGGTTGACCATTACATATCACAATAAATGTTCGAAGTGTTGACCATTCTCATTTATGCAATGTTGCAATCTTCTAATAAATGATCTGTAGGCATTGTCGGTTTCCTGAGACGGTTTATCTTGGTACACAATACATTTTGACTTGCCCCATAGATAAAAGTCCAGTGGTGTCAGATCCGGAGAACGGGCTGGCCATGGAATTGGTCCTCTTCGCCCAATCCAGCTTCCAGGATATTTCGTATTTAGCACTACACTGATAACCATCACGTTGAAACCACATGCGCTCCCGATCGAATAACGTAATTTCTTCTGAAAGTCCCGAGAAATACTGGTGTAAAAAATGCAGTATACGTCAGAGGATATGCCGCAAAGAATTACTGCAGCATGTGCTTCAATTACGTCTCAGGAAATCGTCAATGCCTACAGACCATTTATTAAAAGATTGCAACATTGCATAAATGAGGATGTTGAACATTTCGAACATTTATTATCTTTGCTGAAACACGTAAGTTTTAAACTTCCACATTTCATCCGCTTCAACATGATAATTCTTGTTCAAAGTCATTTCAAGATCAAAAAGGTGGTATCCACTAAATTGAGTTTTTATTGTCTATCATGCTAACGTAAAAAATACTATCACATTTAAAAAAACATCGGTGACCTTGAAATTTCATTAAAAAACACGACATAAAAAATTTTATTCTTCACCATTACATTGCCCCCTGCAATAGTGTCACTTTGTCATCTGAAGTTTTCTGATAAGACTGTAAATACGAAAGATATTTAGGTGTTCCCATATATGTGGGACACCCTGTATATACATAGTACTTTCGTAAGTACTATGTATTGTTTTCCACACAATACCAATAAAAATTGTGGCCGGGGCCGCTGGACCATTCTGAACCTGTTAGATTCTTTGAAAAAGTCGCTGGAAGGTTGCGACGCGTGCACTTAAAACATTAAAAAAGGAGCATACGAGCCCGTAATCCGGGATGTTCTGTAGATTCTCCCAAATATGACCGCATTTTTTTATAAGATTATTAACATGTGTAAAAAATGTTTAATGTCACACAGATAACCATTGCGCACGAATTTTTGGGAACATTTGTCGATGTAAAGTAAACAATTAGGGTATGGCCAGGAAACGAATTACATTAAACGGTAGCCCAGACTTCCACCTTTCAGAGTCCGCTTTTAAGGTGTGAAAAACATTTTTCGTTTTCGAGATACAAAGGAAAATAGGTCCGCAAGTAATAACATTCGGCTAGTGTTACTCATTGACGGGTACCATCGGCCTTCTAATGTTGTAAAAAAAAAATACCTTCATATCTGCGAGAATCTAAAGAATTTTTCTACGTAAGAATCTTCGGCTCTAGCTTCTTCGGCTAAAGCAAAAAAATACTGAAAGTTGAATTTATGACTTTTTTCAAAATCATTTTCTTATAAACTGAGGTCGAAGGTGACAAGCGGCTTTCGGATTCATGTTCTGCACAGGAAAGCCTGTAAGGATGTATACGAATATTCTCTGTCACAAAATTAATATTGACCAGTGTAAACGAGATAATCCACTGCCCACGGCTATCCATGCCTTTTTTCCGTGAGGAAATGCTTTTCGCATACCCCGACTCCCTGGGGGAAGCCGGAGTTATGTGGGACTACCCCGAAGGGCTACCCACTAAAACCTCACGCCCACCTAAGATATACGGGAGGTGCCTGGATCACGCGAGTACTCAACAGGACACCCCGCAGCTATCATCACACCCCGGGGGAGGGGTTAGCCTCCCCACTGCCTACGCTACGGCTATCCATGCCTCCCATACACTTAAGTCCAGTTACATCATCTAATCAGATCATTATTTCATGTCATATACTTTATTACTTTATATAATAATATTAAATATTTCACATAGGTTTAGAATTATTTGGCAGAAAATTGAAATACAGTTACTTGCACCACTACATTATAATAAATGCAATAGATTAGTCTGTATAACCGTACAATGGACCTTCTAAATACGCTTTTTCCATATCCAGGGAATTCCTACGGAGTCGTCTTCCAACAGGTTCCAAGTCATTATAGCATTTTACGAAAACTCGGTTCACTGCTTCTCGAGCATCAGATTCCGAAACCTTTCGAACTGCTAGTACCGACTTAATAGCCTTGTCCTTGACACAATTCTAGATAACAAATATTAAAAAATATTCAATATTACATTTGTAGACGACAATGCAAAGAACGATGTACACATAAAAAGAACCGCATAAGCAAATTCGCGGCACCGGTGTGAACAATTTTTATTGCATCGTATAGTACTCATCAAGGGAGAACAAAACCTTCACAGGAACCATGGGTTTCTAGTCAACCGTTCTCTTAAAAAACGATTTTAAAGTTCCATTTAATATCTTGAATAATTTTACTGTTATGTTATAATCGCACGTTTCTAAAGTAAACGTAACAGTAGTAGGGGCACAGACGGATTACTATCGCAGATAAACACTGCAGTAGTGATCATACTCTTAGTGTTTTGTTGGTATTAATATGGTTCGGTACGGTGACATACGTAATATGCTTCGTGCTATCGACGAAGCAGGAGGCTAGCTCGACAAAGCTTTTGTTATTATTAAAAGGACAGACGTAGCAAAGACATGTACAAACACGGTGGTATGCATTTTTAATTGATTACTTATTTATTTAAGACGTAAAATGTCCAGAAAAAAGGCACCGTTTCGCGGTTCCGCTTACTAGCGCCACGGTCTCACCGCGGCAAACACTGTACCTTGCGATAGAATACGGTCGATAATGCAGATCGATAGAACCGGTTTACATATGTACGATATGAATGCTGCCGAATATTGCAAATTACTCGATGATGAGGTAGAAGTTCGCAATTTGGGCTCTGGACAGACGTAGATTGGACTTTTGGGAAACACAGGTGACCACTTTTAAACTGCTCATTGCAATATTGAAGCGTCAATTTGTCAAGATTTTGACCCTTGCACATTTCGCTATACATCTCGTGACGTCACGCTTGCTTCGAACGCCTTGCGACTGGCGGTATGCTACCGCATATTCCTAATTACTCGACGATAAGACAGAAATTCGCATTTTGGCCTCTGGACAGACCTAGATTGAACCTTTAGGAAAGACAATTGACAATTTATAAACTGCCCATTGCAATATTGAAGCGGCAATTTGTAAAAGTTTCTGATCCTTGCACGTTTCGAAAGAGGCCACGACCTTCGGGTTACCGATTCTGTTGGAACTTTGTATACTTATAGATCTCGTTGTCCTGTTCACAATTATACACCATTATAGGGCCAGATGCTCAATAATTTTCGCGATATTAACGATTAAAGTTTCATTATTTCCCATGTAATACCGTATTTTTTCTGCGGTACAACAAGATTCAGTTTGCCGCGACTGCAGCGTGCCAAGTTTTCAACCGGACGACCAGTGTTCAAATCCTGTCTATTAACGTATTTTTTTCTACTTTTATTATGTTTTAACATTGTATATATATAATATAGCAAACAAAATATAGTATATATATAGTATATATATACATATAAATTGTATAGTATGTATACATATACATACTATACATATATATATATATTTTATCAAAATAAAATCGGTACTTTAATATATATATAAAGAGGCCCCGAAGGTCGGGGCTTCTCCTCAGCATCTCGTGACGCCACGTTTCCAACGCCTCGCGAAATTCACATTTTGGCCTCTGAACCAAAATAACCAGAAGGTTATCAAATTATGTCAACGGAAAAATTGTGATTTCATTAGTTTCTTTTCGCATAAATCGATTTTTTCCAAAATCCTTAGGTGACACACAATTTTTGTGATCGGATTTGAAGTCAGCGTGATAAAATCTACGAGAAAAGATGTACAGAATGTCAAGAAAAATCTAACCGTGCATGGTGTAGGATAAATCACAATTTTGTTTAAATATTCCAAGTTTCTTTTCAAAGTTAAAGCATGTTTCTAACATAGTTTCTCTATTTTTCCCTTATTTTGCAATATTTTAACTTCTAAAAAAAATCATTTGTATCGAAAGTTCTTTGATTTTGACAGAAACTTCGTCACTTTGTCAAATATAGTGTTACGAGTATCGATATGTGAAGATATGGAGACATCGCGCCGGATGGTCTTGGTTGTATCATCGGCACTAAGACGATGTGGCTAACTTCTCGGTCGTATACCTATATAAAACTTTGGAAAATGCTATTAACTTATATATATGGGCTCTTGCAGAAATCAGTTTCACGAAACGCTTGTACATTTACGGGTTTGATGACATGGCAACAGCGAGGCGAAGGATGATATGTGGCAACCATGTCTAGTCGTTAGCTTTTTCTCTCAATTTTCGTTTCTCTCTTCCGCTACTACTGAAGTCGGCATTTCATGTATTCTTTTTTACTGATATGTCGTAGATGCGACGTAGTTCCACAAAAATTTTTAACCATTTCACAATCATTTTTCCCGACTCACCGTTCGAGGACCGTTCGAGGATTGGCGTGACAGTCAAGGCCAAATGCCTGCCGGCCCCCTCAACTGCTGTGCCAACCGGCGACGTTATAAACGTTACGAACATTTTAGTACATATCACACAAAATACTACTTATTCTTTCTCTTAGATCACATTTCTTAGGTTAAACAATTACTTGTTTCAATGTAATAGTGTTCAAAATTACTTAATATATACCTACGGTATAAAACCAACAAGTCTAACTTTCCGCCTAACAGCAGAAACATCGAAAAAATTGTTGTGTTTGACAATGATGTCTCACAATAAAAAATCTAAAAAAAAATTTACTACGCTACCAGTTATGGCACTTTATTAGGGCACTAAACAGTAGCATGTTTTTAGCATGTTTTCATATTTTTGAGAAATGTACATTTTTCTGATTTTTGGGGGATTTTTCATTTTTTACGATCACAGTTTGCAACAAAAGATCTGAAAAAATTCTAAAAAATCTGTCTCAGGATCCAAAATATGCCACATTTTTTTCAGAATTTTAGGAAGCATCAGAGTGTGGAAATTGTGTGGAAAAGCGCGAAATCTAATTTACCCTGTAACTACCCTCGCGGACAAGATAGGGGGTTGAAATTTTGCTCAGAGGGGTTTTTCTTGGTCATCTTTCGAATGGTTTATTAATCATTGAAAAACCTCTAAGGGCAGTTTTGACTAATTTCTTCTTAATCGACTAGGCCCTTTCTTGGAGAGGGAACGCATTGAACATTTTTCGAAGGAAATGAGTTATTTACGACCCATGATTTCTTTAAGACTTTTGTTCCTCATGACGAGTACGATAATTTCCAATAAAAAATTTGACCTTGAAAGTCCTGCTCAAGGTTAATTTCGCATCAACTTTTGTAACACATCTCCACCAATTCAAAGGTACAGAATCCCGCCACGGTCGTCGTGATATATATCTTTTCTTCACTATGTACACAGAGAAATTTTTACCTACGTAAGTTATCGTTGGTCCACGAGATGATGGTACGCAGGAAGTAGGTGTCTACAATCCACTATCTGATATAGCTTAAAAAAAAAAATAGACTCCAGAACGTACATATAATTCCCACTATACTAGCGTTTAAGAAGGAATGGAAATCCCGTTGCCCATTTGTCTTTTCGCATGCCACGTGCCACCTTCTCGTAGAGAAACAATATGACGCTCTTTACAAACACATTCTACAACCATTTATTCTGCAAGCGCTACCTACCTGGTGAGCTTCCTTAATGTTAAAGGGAGAAGCTAGTCCTTGGACCCACGCACCAAGAAAACTGCAATGACATAGGTTGGCTGCCCTGATTTCTGTGCAAGCTACATGGTCTATGTTTTTCAGATCCATTTTATTACGGCAGTAATCGAACATATGAATCATTTCGTGACTTAAAACGCCTTGGACTACTCCTTTAGACGTAGCAGTATTTTGACAGACCACAATCTAAAAGAAAAAAAAAATGATTACATCATATATCTCACTTAACATGAATTTTTCAAATATTTCGATTAACCTCGACCACTCAATTATACGAAACCCTTATAGACGAGAGAGTAACCTCGGTTATTGTCTCATTTAACTATTCATGGCACTATTCGTCATCAGCATATATTTTGGATTGAATCGATCAGAAAAACTAAATAGGATTGAGACAAGATTGTATTAAAATGGGGTGAACCTTCGCCGTGCGTACGATTGTCGTCGAGAAGTTGCCGTTATTTAAACACTTGTATTTCCATCATAAGGAATCATATAATAATGTTTCTGAGTACATTTTTAACCAAGGACATTGTTCGAATTCAAATAATTTTGCAACTCGTGAACAATTTTTTCAAGGATTGAAACCATCACAAATTTGAAAATTCAAGCCTCCATTACAAAGAGCTTATTTTTCGCGGTTTTATTGGACTTTGAATGTAAAGGACACTGACCGCACTATCTGTTCGTACAATGTAGGCAATTTAAATGGGAAAAGCTACATATCTTTTGTTATTAATTATAAAAAAATTTCAGGTCAGTGTTATACTACTGTCACGTCCGGTGGTGCGACCGCTCAAGAATAAAACGAATAAAATTTCCGATAAAAAATTATTGTGAACTATTGTTTAAACCCAATAATTCTAAGAAATTCAAAAAATTCTAAGAAATTAGATAGCGCACCAAATGTGTGTGTGATTCCAATTTATCTTCCTGCAAGACACGCAGTTAAGATTGGTTACACCGTGAGAATAAAAAAAAGGGTGTCCAATTATACTAAGTTGCAAGAAGGGATGCTGATTTCATGATAAGAGTGACGACACATTAGCTAGAAAATATCAAGAAAATTAGAGGATTAAACAATAGAGACTCCTGAGTCAGCATCCTAGTGAAACAATGAACTGTCCATCTTATAAAAGGAAACCAACCCTTCAAAGATTATTCAGCCTATCATAGAGTTTTGCTCAGTTAGATTCGCCACGTTGTTAGTGCATTCAATAAAGTTTCAGTAAAGTTTCAATAAAGTTCAGTATAGTTCAGTAAACTTCAGTAAAGTTTCAATAAAGTTCAATAAAGTTTCAGTGAAGTTTCAGTTTGTAAATTTTATAATGTTTTGTAAGTGACCCGTGACCCATCAATTTAACAAATAATCACGATTTGTGACATTTGCGTTCTGCGACAATTACGAGTAGCGGGAATTGCAGACTTGCGGCGTCTACAAATTGCGAAGCAATCCCTTAACCCAGCAAATCGGTAAAAATACTATTATTGTTTGTGACGTTGCAAATTTTGCCACGTCAGTGTCCCACTCGTTACGAGATAGCGGAGGGACCAGACCGCCGAATTTTGCGATAAACGACTGCTCGTGAGGTTAGGAAGTGCTCCCCGAGGAGCTTCCGTATCGATTCTCGATCGATGGCTAAGACTTTTCGCGCGCGCCAAGCACGACCGAGTTCCAGGGACGTACACGACGCACCAACGGATTCCGGGAGGCTTAGAAGGGCGCCTCGCTTCGCGGGAACTCCCACAACAAATCATGGCCGATTGCGGGGAAACGCGAGTCCTGTGCACAGGCTCTATGGAGATGGAACGCAGCACCCTGGCCAGACAACCTGGAGGCGACGAAGCAGGACAGGGTCCGTCGAACATCCGACAATTAATTTCGCGATCCTCTCGCCGCATCAACCTCCCACTTATGAAGGAGCCTCGGCGTGGATGGTGTAGGCGTGCCGTATCCGAGGAGTTCGTAGATCGGACCCCCTTTTTCCCGGCCGCGAAGAGCGACCGGAAGGTTTCCGTAATTCCGAGATTTCCGTGTGCGAAGCGCGCCCAGGCAGGAAAAATAGGGACTAGAAATTAGAGTGGGCATAACGAGGTCCCAT
>JAQQRO010000136.1:0-10983 GCA_028454255.1 Halictus ligatus
TCTGATTAGTATCTCCCCGTAACTGTCGTACCGAATAATGTCTCTTACTTAACCATGCTCTTCTTTCTCGCCAGGTGAAACATGCAAATTCTGGGAGACACGTGACCCTGGGAGCAGACGACCTTCTACCTCTTCTCGTTTGGGTGCTGGTCCGTGGCAAAGTCGTAGATGCCGAAGTGGAAGCAGAGTACATGTGGGGTCTGCTTCATCCTTCTCTTCTGACCGGCGAAGGAGGATACTATCTGACTACGCTGTCCAGCGCGGTGCACGTGTTGAAGACGTTCAAGTCTAGCCAGGGAACCATGTCTACGTTAAATGTTAGCGTATGATCCCTATATTCGACTAATTTCCAACCGAGTTCAACGAGACGATCGTTTTCACGTTGTTGTTCTTCTTCTTCAGGGCTGTGGAACACCGGACTGTTCATCCGTACTACGAATCTTAGTGCCAGATGAACTACACGGATCCTTGAACACCAGAACCCTTCCTGTACGACCCAACATGAACACCAGAGAGATTTGCCGTATTCTCGCGCATAAGATACGGTGCACCAACCCCCAGGACTACGGGCTGTTCAAGTTGGTCCAAGGAGAAGGTAAATATCCTCATTCTCTAATCCTTAAAAGGGTTTCGGCATGGTTTGAAATCCATATACGTATGCAAGGGTCAAAATCTAGACAAACTGTCGCTTCAATTTTGCAATCAGCAGTTTAGAAGTGGTCAATTGTGTTTCCTAAAAGTCCAATCTACGTCTGTATGGAGCCCAAATTTCGAATTTCTACCTGATCGTGGAGTAATTTGTAATATTCGGCAGTAAATTCGAATTCTGAAGCAAGTATCGCGTCACAAGATGGCTGCCGCTGAGAGATTGGTTTCAAATCCATATACGTATGCAAGGGTCAAAATCTAGACAAACTGTCGCTTCAATTTTGCAATGAGCAGTTTAGAAATGGTCAATTGTGTTTCCAAAAAGTCTAATCTACGTCTGTATGGAGCCCAAATTGCGAATTTCTACCTGATCGTAAAGTAATTTGTAATATTCGGCAGAAGATTCGAATTCTGAAGCTAGTACGACGTCACAAGATGGCTGTCGCTGAGAGATTCTCCTAATTTCGAGAGATTTAGTATTTATATCGAAAAAAGGCTTGATACAGACGTAGCAAAGACATGTACGAACACGGTGATATGCATTTTTAATTGATTACTCACTTATTTAAGACATAAAATGTCTAGAAAATAAGGCACAGCGTAACATAACCCCTAAAAGCGAACTATGGAGTCCGATGCCTCCTAGTAACTATTAATAGTTTTATTGTCTCACTACATACTACTTTTTTGTGTTGCAGAAACTCTGCTTGGTGACCACGAGTGCCCCCAAGAGCTCTCTCACTGCCTTTTCGCGTACAAGCGGATCGACGCCAAGATTGCCTGGCCAAGAACCAGTTCTTAATGTGTCTCGTAACAAGAAACCGTTTAGGGTAAACCATGTCACTTTTGTTCCTGCGCCCATCTCTGAAATTTCGTCGAATGTAACCCACGATTCTGAACGGCTTTTCGAACCTCTGTATAGGGGTTGTTATATACACAGGTTCGAGGAAACGATTTCCAGTAGTGATTCTGATACAATCTCGAGCACAAATCCATGTAACTTCAATCTTATACATCGAACACTGCCAGTTGTAGACAACTATCGAACGGGAAAAAAAGAAACAGATCAATTTCTCAGACGATTTTAGTACTTAAAAGTGACCACAGAGCATCATGCGAACAGAGGATTCAGCGTCGCTGAGTTTGGTCGCTTTTCATTCCGTCATGTTTTCCATGTTTTGCAAAGGCTTCTTCGAGCACCGGGCCGAAGAAGCAAGATATTTCTCGCGATAAAGAAAAAGTTCAATCCGGTTAACGGATCAATTATTATCGAACCGAAATAACAGAACACACGGTCGGCCAATTAACATTCAGTCGGATTCACTTCACTTCCGAGCAGGTGGTTCAAACGTTGGCTTAGCCGAATGGTGCAACTGTACTTGGCTCGCTCTGTACAATCGGTTCCGTTTATTGGCAACTGAGATCATTTTCGAAACCTGTTCTCCGCGATCGGTATAAGGAGAATCGTATGTTACTCAGTATTCAATTTATTTCGTGAAACTCTGAAGATACTGTCGATCCAGTCTGGTGAGGCAGTTAGGCTCGAGGACGTTGCGACTCTAACGGAATCTATGACACGAAACCAATGACGGATTTAATCGGAAGAATCGTGCACGTCCTCGAGGCCAATTACGCGAGAAATCATAGTACATTTTCTACAGGATAAGCAGCTGGAACGGAGTACCTGAAAGTCTTGATATAATCTCTAAGAAAATGATTCTTTTCGACAATTAGCTTTCTTTTTTCACTGTTTCTGTTCTCGCGAGTGAACAATGTAACTTCATCTAATCTCTCGGACAAGGTCACACATTGCGGATAATCACGAAAAAATTTCTTTTCGAGTAGGTTACGAATTAATTTTGAAAGACGGTTCAGGTGATCCCTCCCAGGCAGCTCAAGCCTACAGAAGCATAATCGAGTAATTGATAGGAGACTCCTTGATACAAATTAATTAGAACTCGGAGCACGAAAGACTAGTTTAGACTCTATTTTAAGTACTTTGTATGAGACGTGGCGGATTACTGGAATAAGCAATCTGTACTTTAAGGCGGACGTCGCATATTTATTGGAAGTTGTACACATATTTTAATATTTGTCGAACATTTCCTTAACGCGCGTATCGCTTCATCCTTTATACCCTCCCTCCCCCTCTCCTCCCGTTTCCGGGAGTTTGCCAGGCTGATTTGGTCCCCCGACATTTTTAAAGGCTGTGGAATATTGTCAGACAAGCGCGAAACTGATTTTTTTAAGAAGAGCGAACAACGAGAATGCTTTCGAATACGATGAAACGGAGAAGCAATCGAAGAAGAGAAAGAGAGCGTGAGGTAGAAAGAGAGGTACGAAATATTTTACTATTGAGAAAAAAAAACTCGTACAAATCAGCCTTGCATGTCATTGTCACGAAACGATGTTGTAACCCACGATACATTACGTGTAATAATGATATTAGCAATCTATCAATGTACATTATTTCTTCTATCGTACCTAATTTATTACGAAAGCGATTTTTAATACCTGTATATCGTAATTTACCATTCTCCAGCCCTCACCCTCTATCTGCATTAAACGTGCTTTCGATCTTCCTCTAATTGATTACAATTTAACTGTAACGTTAAATGCTTCTAATATGCTAGTCAAGCCGATACAAATCAGGAGTTTGTAAAAGTTTATTAAGTGTAACAGATCGTGATAGTTTTTATTTGTTGAAAAAAGGTATATCATTAATTATCATTACTCTTTCACCATTATTATTATTATTATTATTATTATTATTATTATTATTATTATTATTATTACCATTGTAACGTGTAACACTATGCTCAATAAAAATTTTTCTATAATTCGAAGTGG
The DNA here is from genome assembly GCA_028454255.1 of Halictus ligatus. Lineage (NCBI taxonomy): Eukaryota > Metazoa > Arthropoda > Insecta > Hymenoptera > Halictidae > Halictus > Halictus ligatus. The sequence continues at coordinate 3,499 of JAQQRO010000136.1, forward strand.
ATGGGACAAAATGGCGTGCACGATCATGGAGTACTCACGATACCACCACGCGCATAAGTAAGTATCGAAGTATCATTCTATTGATTCTATTGGCCTCGGCGAAAAAGGAAGAGTTTTAGTTTTAAAATAGCTTGGCGGTGTGCTATAACGTATCTTGTGTTTTGCGTCGCCACGTTTTTCTTTTCCTTATTTATCGTTTGTGCCGCCTGGTGACCAAGATTGCGACCAATGCGTCGCTAATGAACAGGCTGTCGATATTTATAACGCCTTTTTAACACTCGAAATAACCGGTTAATCTTAGATTACGGTGATGCTTCAATTTCTTGTCCGCAAGAGCTAAATTTTGACTTCCACGAAATACAGATGTTCAGAAACAACACGACAGACCCTAAGATCACCGCAACATTTACATGGACCCAGCTACAATCATCTGCACACCACCGGCTCGTTTTAATACATTTAATACAACCACGCTGCATTTTAATTCATTTCCACGTTTAACATCATAGTTTATTTGATGGGAAATAAGTAATATTATTTACAACATTGAATGTGTTCTTCTTTTCCCACCCTAGACATGAAATTTCATGCCACCTCTTTTATTATCATGTTCTCCTAGTAGAAATCCGAAAATTGCGAAAGAATTTCGAAAATTGAACCTCGTATTAGGAGAACATGATATCGGAGGAGGTATCCGAATCTCAGTAGTACAAGTCGACGATAAGTCAGACGGGCGAAATTTCGGGAAATTTTCGAAAATTTAACTTTTGTATTAGGAGAACATTATATCGAAGGAGGCGGCGTGGAATTTTCAGTAGTATAAGTCGATGTCAAGTCACGCGCTCGATTATTTTCCAAATTTTTCGAAAAATTTAACTTTGTAATAGGGGTGGTACGGGAAATTGAGGGTTCAATCATTAAATACGCACATACGTCTTTTCATTACATTGTCCTTATTTATTCATTGTTCACTTTTACTTAAAACGATTGTATGAAAATACATTGTAAATGTTTACATGTAATGTAAACTGTATATTCAACTGTTAACTTTCCGTTCAGGCCACAGTTAGCCAGGAAAATTCTGCCGCCGGTCCCTAGGGACCGGCGTGGCAAATGATTTTTGCCGATATTACCATAAGCGGCAGTGCAATAAGCGGCAGGAATCATCTGCTCCTGAAAATCTCCAAATAGCGCCACTAGACCGTAGCGGCAAAACGCTCAAACTGTTAGCCAAAAGTTACCGACCGAGTAACCTACATGTCGCCACCTAGCGGAGGAACACTGAACACTAATCGACTACAAGCTTGGGCGTTTTGCCGCTACGAGGTAATGGCGCTTTTTGGAGATTTTGAAGGAAGGTGGACGTGGCGCCACCCAACGACAGAATCCTGAACACTAATCGGCTACAAGCTTGGGCGTTTTGCCACTACGCGTAATGGCGCTTTTTGGAGATTTTGCCGGAAGGTGGACGTGGCGCCACCCAACGACAGAATCCTGAACACTAATCGACTACAAGCTTGGGCGTTTTGCCACTACGCGTAATGGCGCTTTTTGGAGATTTTGCCGGAAGGTGGACGTGGCGCCAACCGGCGGAGGAATCCTGAACACTAATCGGCTACAAGCTTGGGCTTTCTGCCACTACGCGTAATGGCGCTATTTGCAGATTTTGCTGGACTTTATGTGTGGCGCCACCCAGCGAAGGAATCCTCAACACTAACCTGCATCATGTTTTTAGCCTGACAGCGCCTGAAGCGCCTGACGCACCCTTAGCATCCGCTCTGGCATTAGACAAGCGCTTCAGGTACCTTGGGTACTCGAAGGGACTTCCGATCGGAGGAATACCAATTTAAAACCAGATATATAAATTTTAGAACAAGAACTTTTGAAAGTTCAGAAATAAATTTCAATTGGAAAGATGAACAATTCCAATCGAAAATAAATCAAACGAAATTGAGACGCAACGATCTACAAGCTGGGGTGGCTCCGGGTTCGCTAATACCCGTACTCACCCCCAGCTTGTAGATCGTTGCGTCTCAATTTCGTTTGATTTATTTTCGATTGGAATTGTTCATCTTTCCAATTGAAATTTATTTCTGAACTTTCAAAAGTTCTTGTTCTAAAATTTATATATCTGGTTTTAAATTGGTATTCCTCCGATCGGAAGTCCCTTCGAGTACCCAAGGTACCTGAAGCGCTTGTCTAATGCCAGAGCGGATGCTAAGGGTGCGTCAGGCGCTTCAGGCGCTGTCAGGCTAAAAACATGATGCAGGTTAGTGTTGAGGATTCCTTCGCTGGGTGGCGCCACACATAAAGTCCAGCAAAATCTGCAAATAGCGCCATTACGCGTAGTGGCAGAAAGCCCAAGCTTGTAGCCGATTAGTGTTCAGGATTCCTCCGCCGGTTGGCGCCACGTCCACCTTCCGGCAAAATCTCCAAAAAGCGCCATTACGCGTAGTGGCAAAACGCCCAAGCTTGTAGTCGATTAGTGTTCAGGATTCTGTCGTTGGGTGGCGCCACGTCCACCTTCCGGCAAAATCTCCAAAAAGCGCCATTACGCGTAGTGGCAAAACGCCCAAGCTTGTAGCCGATTAGTGTTCAGGATTCTGTCGTTGGGTGGCGCCACGTCCACCTTCCTTCAAAATCTCCAAAAAGCGCCATTACCTCGTAGCGGCAAAACGCCCAAGCTTGTAGTCGATTAGTGTTCAGTGTTCCTCCGCTAGGTGGCGACATGTAGGTTACTCGGTCGGTAACTTTTGGCTAACAGTTTGAGCGTTTTGCCGCTACGGTCTAGTGGCGCTATTTGGAGATTTTCAGGAGCAGATGATTCCTGCCGCTTATTGCACTGCCGCTTATGGTAATATCGGCAAAAATCATTTGCCACGCCGGTCCCTAGGGACCGGCGGCAGAATTTTCCTGGCTAACTGTGGCCTGAACGGAAAGTTAACAGTTGAATATACAGTTTACATTACATGTAAACATTTACAATGTATTTTCATACAATCGTTTTAAGTAAAAGTGAACAATGAATAAATAAGGACAATGTAATGAAAAGACGTATGTGCGTATTTAATGATTGAACCCTCAATTTCCCGTACCACCCCTATTACAAAGTTAAATTTTTCGAAAAATTTGGAAAATAATCGAGCGCGTGACTTGACATCGACTTATACTACTGAAAATTCCACGCCGCCTCCTTCGATATAATGTTCTCCTAATACAAAAGTTAAATTTTCGAAAATTTCCCGAAATTTCGCCCGTCTGACTTATCGTCGACTTGTACTACTGAGATTCGGATACCTCCTCCGATATCATGTTCTCCTAATACGAGGTTCAATTTTCGAAATTCTTTCGCAATTTTCGGATTTCTACTAGGAGAACATGATAATAAAAGAGGTGGCATGAAATTTCATGTCTAGGGTGGGAAAAGAAGAACACATTCAATGTTGTAAATAATATTACTTATTTCCCATCAAATAAACTATGATGTTAAACGTGGAAATGAATTAAAATGCAGCGTGGTTGTATTAAATGTATTAAAACGAGCCGGTGGTGTGCAGATGATTGTAGCTGGGTCCATGTAAATGTTGCGGTGATCTTAGGGTCTGTCGTGTTGTTTCTGAACATCTGTATTTCGTGGAAGTCAAAATTTAGCTCTTGCGGACAAGAAATTGAAGCATCACCGTAATCTAAGATTAACCGGTTATTTCGAGTGTTAAAAAGGCGTTATAAATATCGACAGCCTGTTCATTAGCGACGCATTGGTCGCAATCTTGGTCACCAGGCGGCACAAACGATAAATAAGGAAAAGAAAAACGTGGCGACGCAAAACACAAGATACGTTATAGCACACCGCCAAGCTATTTTAAAACTAAAACTCTTCCTTTTTCGCCGAGGCCAATAGAATCAATAGAATGATACTTCGATACTTACTTATGCGCGTGGTGGTATCGTGAGTACTCCATGATCGTGCACGCCATTTTGTCCCATCCACTTCGAATTATAGAAAAATTTTTATTGAGCATAGTGTTACACGTTACAATGGTAATAATAATAATAATAATAATAATAATAATAATAATAATAATAATAATAATGGTGAAAGAGTAATGATAATTAATGATATACCTTTTTTCAACAAATAAAAACTATCACGATCTGTTACACTTAATAAACTTTTACAAACTCCTGATTTGTATCGGCTTGACTAGCATATTAGAAGCATTTAACGTTACAGTTAAATTGTAATCAATTAGAGGAAGATCGAAAGCACGTTTAATGCAGATAGAGGGTGAGGGCTGGAGAATGGTAAATTACGATATACAGGTATTAAAAATCGCTTTCGTAATAAATTAGGTACGATAGAAGAAATAATGTACATTGATAGATTGCTAATATCATTATTACACGTAATGTATCGTGGGTTACAACATCGTTTCGTGACAATGACATGCAAGGCTGATTTGTACGAGTTTTTTTTTCTCAATAGTAAAATATTTCGTACCTCTCTTTCTACCTCACGCTCTCTTTCTCTTCTTCGATTGCTTCTCCGTTTCATCGTATTCGAAAGCATTCTCGTTGTTCGCTCTTCTTAAAAAAATCAGTTTCGCGCTTGTCTGACAATATTCCACAGCCTTTAAAAATGTCGGGGGACCAAATCAGCCTGGCAAACTCCCGGAAACGGGAGGAGAGGGGGAGGGAGGGTATAAAGGATGAAGCGATACGCGCGTTAAGGAAATGTTCGACAAATATTAAAATATGTGTACAACTTCCAATAAATATGCGACGTCCGCCTTAAAGTACAGATTGCTTATTCCAGTAATCCGCCACGTCTCATACAAAGTACTTAAAATAGAGTCTAAACTAGTCTTTCGTGCTCCGAGTTCTAATTAATTTGTATCAAGGAGTCTCCTATCAATTACTCGATTATGCTTCTGTAGGCTTGAGCTGCCTGGGAGGGATCACCTGAACCGTCTTTCAAAATTAATTCGTAACCTACTCGAAAAGAAATTTTTTCGTGATTATCCGCAATGTGTGACCTTGTCCGAGAGATTAGATGAAGTTACATTGTTCACTCGCGAGAACAGAAACAGTGAAAAAAGAAAGCTAATTGTCGAAAAGAATCATTTTCTTAGAGATTATATCAAGACTTTCAGGTACTCCGTTCCAGCTGCTTATCCTGTAGAAAATGTACTATGATTTCTCGCGTAATTGGCCTCGAGGACGTGCACGATTCTTCCGATTAAATCCGTCATTGGTTTCGTGTCATAGATTCCGTTAGAGTCGCAACGTCCTCGAGCCTAACTGCCTCACCAGACTGGATCGACAGTATCTTCAGAGTTTCACGAAATAAATTGAATACTGAGTAACATACGATTCTCCTTATACCGATCGCGGAGAACAGGTTTCGAAAATGATCTCAGTTGCCAATAAACGGAACCGATTGTACAGAGCGAGCCAAGTACAGTTGCACCATTCGGCTAAGCCAACGTTTGAACCACCTGCTCGGAAGTGAAGTGAATCCGACTGAATGTTAATTGGCCGACCGTGTGTTCTGTTATTTCGGTTCGATAATAATTGATCCGTTAACCGGATTGAACTTTTTCTTTATCGCGAGAAATATCTTGCTTCTTCGGCCCGGTGCTCGAAGAAGCCTTTGCAAAACATGGAAAACATGACGGAATGAAAAGCGACCAAACTCAGCGACGCTGAATCCTCTGTTCGCATGATGCTCTGTGGTCACTTTTAAGTACTAAAATCGTCTGAGAAATTGATCTGTTTCTTTTTTTCCCGTTCGATAGTTGTCTACAACTGGCAGTGTTCGATGTATAAGATTGAAGTTACATGGATTTGTGCTCGAGATTGTATCAGAATCACTACTGGAAATCGTTTCCTCGAACCTGTGTATATAACAACCCCTATACAGAGGTTCGAAAAGCCGTTCAGAATCGTGGGTTACATTCGACGAAATTTCAGAGATGGGCGCAGGAACAAAAGTGACATGGTTTACCCTAAACGGTTTCTTGTTACGAGACACATTAAGAACTGGTTCTTGGCCAGGCAATCTTGGCGTCGATCCGCTTGTACGCGAAAAGGCAGTGAGAGAGCTCTTGGGGGCACTCGTGGTCACCAAGCAGAGTTTCTGCAACACAAAAAAGTAGTATGTAGTGAGACAATAAAACTATTAATAGTTACTAGGAGGCATCGGACTCCATAGTTCGCTTTTAGGGGTTATGTTACGCTGTGCCTTATTTTCTAGACATTTTATGTCTTAAATAAGTGAGTAATCAATTAAAAATGCATATCACCGTGTTCGTACATGTCTTTGCTACGTCTGTATCAAGCCTTTTTTCGATATAAATACTAAATCTCTCGAAATTAGGAGAATCTCTCAGCGACAGCCATCTTGTGACGTCGTACTAGCTTCAGAATTCGAATCTTCTGCCGAATATTACAAATTACTTTACGATCAGGTAGAAATTCGCAATTTGGGCTCCATACAGACGTAGATTAGACTTTTTGGAAACACAATTGACCATTTCTAAACTGCTCATTGCAAAATTGAAGCGACAGTTTGTCTAGATTTTGACCCTTGCATACGTATATGGATTTGAAACCAATCTCTCAGCGGCAGCCATCTTGTGACGCGATACTTGCTTCAGAATTCGAATTTACTGCCGAATATTACAAATTACTCCACGATCAGGTAGAAATTCGAAATTTGGGCTCCATACAGACGTAGATTGGACTTTTAGGAAACACAATTGACCACTTCTAAACTGCTGATTGCAAAATTGAAGCGACAGTTTGTCTAGATTTTGACCCTTGCATACGTATATGGATTTCAAACCATGCCGAAACCCTTTTAAGGATTAGAGAATGAGGATATTTACCTTCTCCTTGGACCAACTTGAACAGCCCGTAGTCCTGGGGGTTGGTGCACCGTATCTTATGCGCGAGAATACGGCAAATCTCTCTGGTGTTCATGTTGGGTCGTACAGGAAGGGTTCTGGTGTTCAAGGATCCGTGTAGTTCATCTGGCACTAAGATTCGTAGTACGGATGAACAGTCCGGTGTTCCACAGCCCTGAAGAAGAAGAACAACAACGTGAAAACGATCGTCTCGTTGAACTCGGTTGGAAATTAGTCGAATATAGGGATCATACGCTAACATTTAACGTAGACATGGTTCCCTGGCTAGACTTGAACGTCTTCAACACGTGCACCGCGCTGGACAGCGTAGTCAGATAGTATCCTCCTTCGCCGGTCAGAAGAGAAGGATGAAGCAGACCCCACATGTACTCTGCTTCCACTTCGGCATCTACGACTTTGCCACGGACCAGCACCCAAACGAGAAGAGGTAGAAGGTCGTCTGCTCCCAGGGTCACGTGTCTCCCAGAATTTGCATGTTTCACCTGGCGAGAAAGAAGAGCATGGTTAAGTAAGAGACATTATTCGGTACGACAGTTACGGGGAGATACTAATCAGA
>JAQQRO010000137.1:0-10980 GCA_028454255.1 Halictus ligatus
CGCAAAGTTACGCTTAATTTTATTTGCTTTAAGATATAAATGTCGGTGCAAATTATAGATTAAATATTTCCCACGTGCACCGATGAATATTTTTTCAGCAGGATTTCCCGGGAGTTAATTAACCGATGTTTAGCCAGCTAATGGACAGCGGGGCGTCAAACGTATCTCTCGGTTTATCGTTACGGAAACGACAAAATTAATTCTAATTTTATTGATTTTGTTGATTTAATTTTATCGGGGACACGCGAGTGCCTTTTCGATGGGAATTACAGATTCTGCGCACCGTGAACGCGCATCCCCGAGTCCCGTGAATATTTTTTCAGCGGTTTTTCCCAAGTGCAAAATTAACCGATGTTTAGCCAGCTAATGAACAATAGAAATTTATTTAATTTTATTGGGGACACGCGAGGGCCTTTTCGATGGGAATTACAGATTCTGCGCACCGTGAACGCGCATCCCCGAGTCCCGTGAATATTTTTTCAGCGGTTTTTCCCACCAGCAAAATTAACCGTTGCAGAAAGCCTGTCCCGTTGCACTTCCAGCTAATGGACAGGAAAAGGGCTCGCGTATCTCGCGATTTATTGTTACAGAAATGGAGTTCGCTTGTCCCGTTGGAAAGTCGGGCGAGTCCCGTTTACCCGGCCGCTTTCCAATTCATCTCTCATCCCGGTTGCGTTCAAACGATAACATAATTACGGCGGCAGAGGACCGACGCGGCCCGGTATTTTCCGGCGCGTTTTACAGCTTCATTAAGGAACGTTCTCTCTCTCTCTCTCTCTCTCTCTCGCGCGAGCGGAACTTTCACCCCGGTTTCGGCGGCCAGCCTTAATTCGGTTATTAGCATACCGAGCGAGCCCAAGGATCGCATGAATCGGCTCCCCCATTACTATGGCGGAACCTTGCCCCCGCACAGTGGTCCGGATCGGAAAAATAAGTGACGTTTAGCCGAAAAACGAACTTTCTCGTATCGATATCAAGTTAAGTTAAGTTTCAATGTTTATTACAACCGTGATATTGATTAAAATGTACTCATTCTTTCATTCTCGAGGTCCATGGACATTTCAGAAATAATGTTCGTCGATTAATCAATATTACGGTTGTAATAAACATTGAAACTTGGACGTTTTAAGAACAGCATTTTTCGCCATAAAAATTGTTTCTCTTCAACGAGATATCCTGACGCTCCTATTTAATATTTTCTCTCGACTTTTGTTTTAAATCGAAGAGCAGACTTTTGCGATGAAAAGTCTTGTTTTTTAATAGCAATTCATGCACGTATTCTATTGAAGAAATAATGTTGAATGTAGTAGGAAAAATTTGCGAAATTTTCTACATTAACAGAACATATTTGTTTAATTCCACAGAATTCTGCTTTAAAACCAATTACAATATTACAGGATTTTGCAAAAAATAGATTTTTGTGACAAAAACTAATGAAATAATTTTTTCATTGAAATGACTGGATGCTAATAATCTCCCTATTTTTCCCATATTCTACAAAGTTTCAGCTTTAATTTAAAAAGAATTTCATCGCTCTACCTCATTCCTATCGAAAGTTCCTCGATTTTGAATCCGATTTTGTCCAAATTACCCACTGTGCGGCGCAGATGCTCGATTTTCTCGATCCTGTTCTCAAGAATTATGGTTTGATTGCGGCACGACTCCGCGGAACGGTTTTAATTTATCCGTAATTGCGTCCAGAGTATCGCGAACCTACAGAAAGATCCGCGGTGGACAGATAAAGGGAGGGGAGCAGCACGATCGTTCTAATTAACGCCGGGACGGTGTAAATACGTAGAATGTGGAGCCGGGTGCAAAAGCGATGGCGTCTTTTTGCAGCGATTCCTTGCGGGCCGAGTGAAAAAGCCCGGGCAATAATCTGCCGGAATGATTTGCTCGCCTCGCCTCGGAGAACGTTTTCTTCTTCGGTAATTCTGTTCCCGGGTCCGAGAATGAAATTCACGGGTTTTCCGTGGCGGGATCGTAAAAAATGTGCGCGCCGTCTTGCGCAAATCGAATCTCGGGGGAAACGCGGGCCGGGCGGGTACGGAACGAGCCTCGTAAAAGTGGCCGGGACACGTACCCGCGAGAATGTTGAATGGCCGGACAAGCTCGCTCGCCCAATGAAAATTGATTTGCATGAGCAGAACGATCGCGACAGGTGGCCCTTTGTCCTGGACACGCTGATCTCGTCGATCTTCTTGCCCGAGCACCGAATCCGACGCTTTCGTAACGGAAACGACGGTGGGGGAAGAATCTCTACCGATAACATTTTCTGTAGGCCCGTCGCAGCCCGGTTTAAGTCGAGCCGGCGCTAAAGCGTTCGCGAGAGATCAATGAACGAAATCCTACTGTTCCGCGATCATCCCCTTCTTCGATGGCAAATTGTCTGAGGACGTTATACAGGGTGTTCATTTGAAAGGCCGAATATCGATCCTCATTATGGAGTTTTCTGAGTATCAAGTTCTCCCAGAATTGAGTGCACTGTGAATTGACTGCTTTGAGAATTGAGCGATCTGAGAACTGAGTCCTCTGAGATTCGAATATTCTGAAAATTGAGTCCCATGAAATCTGTGTCCTCCTAGAATTGAGTTCTTCTAGAATTGAGTTCTCCTCGAATTGAATTCTCCTCGAATTGAATTCTCCTAGAATTGAGTGCTCTGTGAATTGCGTGCTTTGAGAATTGAGAGCTCTGAGAATTGAGTCCACTGAGATTCGAATATTCTGAAAATTGGGTCCTATGAAATCTGAGTCCTCCTAGAATTGAGTTCTCCTAGAATTGAGTGCTCTGAGAATTGACTGCTTTGACAATTGAGTCCCCTGATATTTGAATATTCTGAGAATTTAGTCCTATCAGAATTCAGTTCTCCGAGAATTGAGTGCCCTGAGAATTGAGTTCTCCGAGAATTGACTGCTTCGAGAATTGTGTACCCCGAGAATTGATTCCTATGAGATCTGAGTCCTCCTAGAATTGAGTTCTCCTAGAATTGAGTGCTCTGAGAATTGACTGCTTTGAACATTGAGTCCTTTGAGATTTGTATATTCTGAGAATTGAGTCCCCCTAGACTTGAGTGTTCTTAGAATTGACTGCTTTGACAATTGAGTCCTCTGAGATTTGAATATTCTAAGAATTTAGTCCTATGACAATTGAGTTCTCCGAGAATTGAGTTGTCCGAAAATTGAGTGCTCCGAGAATTGAGTCTTGAGCAGAAATTGAGAATTGAGCAGATACTATAACACGAACTGTGTAAAGTCCAAATAAATTCAATTTTCTCATTTTGGTAAATTCATAATTTTACTCAACGTACACCTGTTATACTTTTAAGGCTCGACAGGATTAGGGTTAAGAACACTTGTCAAATAAATAAACGCTTGGTTTCGGAACAGAAAGAGATCCGAACGAATAGGGAACAAATTTGTTAGCTTTCCCAATTAAAGACCAATTAAATTTTACATTTCACGTCGAGTTTATTTTCCCCGGTGAATTATAGCGAATGGCGAGAGACTCGGATAAGCGTAATCGTATAAAAAAAAGTCTTGAGATGAAAGATTAAATAGATTCCCCCGGAGTTCCCGAGCAAAGTGATTTTATTTTTCAGAATTTCAAGGGCCAATCGAGTCGACAAGAACCGTTTTGATAAGACCGAATGCGAAAGAGCAGACAATGAGCAGTTTACCGGTGCTCTCCGAGAGACAAGTTTTGCATGTAGCCGTGGGACAAGCACCTGTCTCGCTTCCGACATAGCCGAAACGAAGTGGAAATCAGGCTAACGGTCCTTTCGGAGAAAGGACAACTCGTTTCTCTTGTTCGTTACCTAGATTAAACCAGGCAAGGTAAAAGTCGATACGCGATCGACGCACGTGTGCCTAAAATCCATCGCCAGAAGGGCCCTTTCTCCTCATGAACGATTTATCGGGCATCGTGTTTTGCGAATCTCGTCGAGTTTGATAGAGAACCCCGTCGTGCCCATTTTTCGTTCTAATCGTAATTATTGCTTGTTCGAATGGGGAACAGGATGCGCGACGATCGAGGAAACACGATCATCGAGAAATTAGCTGTTACGGAAATGAAATCGACATTCCAACTACCGGTCTTCGCGAGTTCTGGATTAATGTACAACCGATTAAATATTGCAGAACATTGATAGCTACATGCAGAGAAGCAATTTAATTAATTTGGTCTTGATACACACCTCGGGAAATGTTGAAGCAGCTTTTATTTTTGACTCGCACTTATCTTATCTTATTGCGACCAACACATTTTCCATTTTATTATTCCATAATGTTCGCTTTTGTCAGCACATTTTACATGTGTTAGTTGCAAGGAAATAATTTTCAAAGCAATCCATTCACAATGCACTTGATTCACGGAGGATTCAATTCTGAGGGAACTCGATTCTCAGAGGACTCGATTCTCTGGGAACTCGATATAAAGATGCCTGAATTCTCAGGGAACTCATTTTCGGAGGACTCAATTCTGAGGGAATTCAATTCTCAGAGAACTCAATTCTGAGGGAATTCAATTCTCAGAGAACTCAATTCTGAGGGAACTTCATCCTCAGCCTCAAATCTCAGAGGGCTCAATTCTCGGAGCATACAATTCTCAGAACACTAAATTCTCAATGCACTTGATTCTCAGAGAACTGAATTTTCACAGGGCTCAATTCTCAGACCACTCAATTTTCACAGGCACTCAATTTACAAAGCAGTACATTCTAAGAGGATGCAATTCCAAGGGACTCGATTCTGAGGGAACTCGATCTACAGATGCCTCAATTCTCAGGGCACTCATTTTCGGAGGACTCAATTTTGAGGGAGTCCAATTTGCAGATGTCTCAATGCTCAGGGAACTCAATTTTCAGATGTCTCAATTCTCAGGAAACTCATTTTCGGAGGACCCAATTCTGAGGATATTCAATTCTCAGAGGACTCAATTTTCAACGGGCTTATCTCTCAGAAAACTCAATCCCCACAAAATACAACAGTCACATGATTCAATGCTTAGCGAATTCGAATATTCGCAGGACGATACTTTCGACGATTGTGCGCCAGCTTTGGCTAGATTTATTCAAATTCTTATGCAACACTCTTTTTGAATACGATTAAAGCAGCAAATGATCCAAACTGTCTAGCAGACAATTAGAATTTAGATGGAACGCTTTTAACTTTGGATCTATCATCCAAGTATTAATACAAGGCAGAATAGGATCGTAGAGGATCGCGTGGAAATCTTATTTATGTACGCCATCACGTTTCTTATATTTGTCTCTTAAAATTTGACCAACACATTTTCCATTTTATTATTCCATAATATTCGCTTTTGTCAGCACATTTTACATATGTTATTTGCGAGGAAATAATTTCTAAATCGCTCTTAATTACCACGCGTCGAACGTTTTTAAGTGTGCAGAATTAAAAACACGTTCGCATGTTAAAAACAGGTTTCACTTTGCAACCATGTGTGTTGCTCTGTCCATTTCGTCCGACAACTTTATTGCATCGTTTCATATTTTTCTGTTCGCTTGTAACACTTACTCCCGTCCCGTGGTAAGAACAAAAGCCTGCGAGACAACGCGAAGTCGACGTTTCCCAAAGAGGAAAGTTTCGCCAACTTTGTAAAGGGTTCGTCAGTCATAATCGTAAAACAGAGAATTCACGTGGCGAGAGATAAAAGTGGCGAAGGGACGGCAAAAGTTGCGAGGGAAGAGGCGCCGGTACGTCGCCCGAAAATACTTGGCCGGATCGAGCATGCTAAAACCAACAAATCAGCCGGCGGAGCGTGATTCAGTGTGTCCGAAGTGCGACGACACCGGCGCGGTCTAATTCGAGCAATTTTAATTGCATTTCGCCGAGGCAATCTGACTCACGGGGAAATTGCATCAGTGGCGCCTGACAATGTCACCGAGGTGAACATGTGTACTATGTACAGTAATCCGACGGGATAAATGAGGAAACGTTCGGATTCGGTTCTAGCTCTCAAACTGGTTCGGCATTAGTCAATTAGGACACGTGCCGCATTTGATTTGAACTCTTTCAGAAAATCGATGCTCCTCCCACGCCCACCGCCCACCCCATCGAAAATTCGATAACACATAACTCAGCTAGAACTCACGAAGAACATCATTTTTTCATTTTCTCAATTAGAGGAATACCCCTTTCGAGGAGCATTCAATTTTCAGAGCACTCAAATCTCAGAAGACACGAATCTCGAAGGACTCAATTCTCGGAGGGCAAAATTCTAGGACTCAGATCTCCTAGGACTCAATTCTCAGAATATTGAAATGTCAGGGGACTCAATTCCCGGTGCACTCAATTCCCACAGCAGTCAATTCTCAACGTAGTCTATTCTCAGAACACACAATTCTCAAAGTACTCCATTTACAAAGCACACCGTTCTCAAAAGCACTCGATTCTCAGAAGTCTCAAATCTGAGGGAACTTGATGCTCAGAGGACTCCATAATGAGGAAACTCAATTGCTAGAGGAGCCAATTCTGAGGGAACGCAATTAACAGATGTCTCAATTCTCAGAAATCACAATTTTCAGATGTCTCAATTCTGAGGGAACTCAATTTTCAGAGGTCTCAATTCTGAGAGAACTTAATTTTCACAGGACTCAATTCTCGGGGGACTCAACTATCGTAGCACTCAATTCTGAGAGGACTCAGATATCATAGGACTCAATTCTCAAAATATTCAAAGCTCAAAGGACCCAATTCTCGGAGCACTCAAATCTCAAAGAACTCGGAGGACTCAACTCTCGGAGCACTCACCACTCGGAACACTCAATTCTAGGAGGGCAGAATACTAGGAGGTCTCAGATCTCATAGCACTCAACTCTCAGAATATTCAAATCTCAAAGCACTTAATTCTCAGAACACACCATTTACAAAACACTCCATTCCCAAAGTACTCGTTTCTCACAAGTCTCAATTCTGGAAGAACTTGATACTCACAAGACTCCATAATGAGGGAATTCAGTTCCCAAAGGACTCAATTCTGAGGGAACTCATTTTACAGATGTCTCAATTCTCAGGGATCTCAATTTTCAGATGTCTCAATTCTAGATGAACTCAATTTTCAGAGGTCTCAATGTTTAGGGAACTCATTGTCAGTTTTCAGAGGTCTCTATTCTGGGAAAATCAATTCTCAGAAGACTCAATTCGCAAAGCACTCAATTTGCAAAGCAGTCCATTCTGAGGGAACTCGATTCTGAGAAGACTCAATTCTGAGGGTATTCACTCCCCGAGGGACTCAATACTGAACGGGCTTATTTCTCAGATGACTCAATCGCCACAAAATGCAGCAGTCACATAATTGAATGCTTGGAGAATTCAATATTCCTAGGACTCAATTACCACGGGATTCAATGCTCGGAGGACTCAGCTGACAAAGTACTCAACTGTCAGAGGACTGAGTGCTCGCAAACAGACTGCGCACACGCCACAAGTGCACACGGTTCCGCAGTGCAGCAGTGAATGCACCCGGCTCGTTTCTCGGACTTCGTTAGTCTTTATTATCTGGTCTTTATGATGCAACAACTGGACGCGAGCATAACGAGAATATAATTTGTGGAGCATTGCGCAACAGGATCGACTGTTACCATAACCGACTCAAAGGTTACGTTAGTAACAGCTTATAGCTTGTCGCGTCGCATTTGGAACAGACAGCAGACAGGCGGCGTGGCAGAGTTCAATCGCAGGTCCTATCAAGTTCTCGAAATTGAATTTCGAATATGAAAGTGACTCGGACGTTGGTAAATTGAAAAGGATACCGGGGAATGGACGTTTTGCGGGGAGACTAAATTGCTCGAAAACTTCGAACAAGGAGAATCGAGTGTCCGTTAAGGGTGGCGTCATCCCTCGGACACGAAATATCGCGGCGCTCGACTTTCCGTCCCTTGAGCCCTATCGGTTGCAAAACTCGATTAAAATCGATCGGGGTATGGACCCGGCGACTTCCGATTTCAACGGATATCGATGGATCACGCAGAAACTGTTTTTCCTGGTACGGAAATCTTGCTATTTCGATGTGCGGGGGTGCGAACTTTGACATTATGGAACGTGCATCGAATTCCGGTAGCCGGTAACTATTGATTTTAGTTTGCCCCTTCGGGGAATTTCAAGAATAGATTTTTTAATATAACAAAGTCCTGTGCACTGTGGATTTTATGCATTTACGACAAAAATGGATAGGTACAATTTGAAACAGTGAAAGCACTAAGAAAATTCAGAAACATCTACGCATTGTTTTCAACTCGCTGAAACTATTAAAGAAATTTTTACTTGACTCCTGTTTACTATAATTGATGCAGAAAATTCACGGACAGCAGATAAAAGATGTGCTATATGAATTTTGAGCCCAAATGGACCCGGGGTCCATCGACCAAATGTCAACCCTCGCAAGATGGACACTTTTTCTCAAGCACTCAATTCTCCAAGCACCCAATTCTCGGAGCACTCAATTCTCCAAGCACTCTAATCTCTGAGGATTCCAATCTCAAAGGGCTCAATTCTCGCAGCACTCAAATCTTGGAGGATTCAAATCTCAAAGGGCTCAATTCTCGGAGCACACAATTCTCAGAACACTCAATTCTCAAAGCACTTCATTCTCAATTCACTTGATTCTCAGAGGATTCAATTCTGAGGGAATTCAATTCTCGGATGACTCTATTCTGAGGGATTCGATTCTCAGAGGACTCAATTCTGAGAGAATTCGATTCTCAGAGGACTCAATTCTGAGGAAATTCGATTCTCAGAGGACTCAATTCTGAGGGAATTCGATTCTGAGACGACTCAATTCTGAGGGGACTCGATTCTCAGGCTCAAATCTCAGAGGGCTCAATTCTCGGAGCACATAATTCTCAGAACACTAAATCTTCAAAGCACTCCATTCTCAAGGCAATCAATTTGCAAAGCAGTCCATTCTGAGGGAACTCGATTTTGAGAGAACTCACTTCTGAGGGTATTCACTCCTCGAGGGACTCAATTTTCAACGGGCTTATCTCTCGGAAGACTCAATCCCCACAAAATGCAACAGTCACATGATTCAATGCTTAGCGAATTCAATATTCACAGAACGACCTTTTCAAAGATCGTGCGCCAGCTTTGGCTAGCTTTATTCAAATTCTTATGCAACACTCTTTTTGAACATGATTAAAGCAGCCAACGATCCAAACTGTCCAGCAGACAATTAGAATTCAGATGGAACGCTTTTAACTTCGGACCTATCATCCAAGTATTAAAAGAAGGCAGAGTAGGATCGTGGAGGATCGTGTGACGTCGGCTGGTAACAGTCGGCTGGAGCAATTTCGCTCGCTGCGACTATGTTGGTCCCGGCAAGAATACATCGACTGGCGAATCGGGATTAGCGATGTGGAGTTGTGTGTCAGTGTTGCAGCTGGCAACCGAGGCTGGTTGCCTGGCTGGTATCGGCGGTGTTATCGACTGGCAAAGGGGCGCATGCGTAGCGAACCAACCCCATCCTTCCACGGGACACGTTGGCGTTGGACGTGGTCGTCGTTTCCAGGGGGCCGTTAAATTGTCTAAACAAATGATACCTGGGTCCTCTCTGTGTCCTGGTTACCATGACGCCGTGCGAACCGGCGCCCTCCAGCCTGGTTCTGGTTCCCATTGGCATCAACGGGTGAAATTACGCAGGGATTTTCAAAGGGACCTCTTTGCACCCTCTCTCCGCAGCATTTAGTCGCATCCTCCTTTCTACACGCGAACCGTAAACCCTGCACACATTTTTCTTCGACTCTGCCGCGGTCCTCGCAAATTTATAATCTATGCAGCGAGCAATTTGCCCCGTTTCACTGTGCATCCGATAGTAGGCGAACGCTGCTTTGTTCTACGGTGCAGTTGAATGGCGAAACAACGTGTTGACTTATTCCCTTTTGTAGAGTGGTTGATACTGGAGAGAGCAGTTTTTAATGGAATTTCGAATTTTGTACCATGAGGGAAATTAATTTGACGGTGGGCAATATTCAGGCTGCAATTTGCGTCCAGTAAGTGACTCTATGTGTGAACATTAAAGCGAATACTTCCAATGAACAGTAAAATAGTTGGCTATGCATTTACAGAATCTGTGAACGAGTGCGTTAACGCTAGAACTACCGGATGAGTCAAAATTTTGAGTCAGAATTGCCGCTAATTGTTTCTTTTAGAAATATTGAAATTATACATACGTTTCCATGAGAAAATTTTTTAATAAACTTCTCTACTGAAGTTGGTGTTTAAATAAAACTGGCACGAAATCTAAACAAATTTAATTTTGTTTTCATTAGAAGGCAATGTATGCCAGTTGCACTTGGTTGTTCTAGTGTTAATAACACTCGCATTTCATTTTTATAACGAGGAATGTCGCAACCAGTGGACAGTAATTCCAGCATGCGTTTCCTTATGCATTTCTAAAACGCGTGAATCACAGCATTTGCATTCCGTTCTCATGCCGAGGAGTATCGTGATCAATGAAACAAATTTCCCCGGTTTCGATAAAATTGCGGAAGTGATAATTTCACAGCGACCGTAATTGAACGGAGTTTGAACGAGCCGATTGCAATTAACCGGGGACCGATTGAAAAATCCCGATTTCCGCAAAACGCTCTGACGCGCGAACGGCCGAAGTCCGTGCGTATCTATTGTTACGTTTTTCGAAATTTTTGTCGTATTTTAAACAAGCAGATAATTTTTCTTGTGAATCAAAAAACACACATTGCTCTAAAAACATTCTCAGAGCACTCAATTCTAGGAGGACTCAGATCTCATAGGACTCAATTCTGAGAATATTCAAATCTCAGGGGACTCAATTATAGGAGCACTCAATCCTCAAAGCAGTCAATTCTCAGGAGGATTCAGGAGGACTCAAAAAGCAGTCAATTCTCAGGAGGATTCAGGAGGACTCAGATCTCATAGGATCTGAGAATATTCAAATCTCAGAGGACTCAATTATCGGAGCACTCAATCCTCAAAGCAGTCAAT
>JAQQRO010000138.1:0-10978 GCA_028454255.1 Halictus ligatus
ATTATACTAGGCAGGTCAGACGCTGAGGATATATAAACGCTCGATACAAAAACAGGGTAAACAAATTCTGGCGGTAGAACTTGTTTAGCCTGTTTTTGTATCTAGCGTTTATAGACTTTCATCGTCAGACCTGCCTAGTATAATCTGACTCTAAACTATACGGAGCGACGCACTATGACACAAACTGACAAAGTTTGCGTCAAAATCGAAAAACTTTTGATAGAAATGATACAGAGCGATGATTTGTCCTTATATTAAAGTTGAAAAATTGCAGTATAAATGAAAAATAAAGAAATTACGGAACGATCGTTTGTTAACTTCGAAAATCTGTGATAAACTTGGAGTATTTGAACAAAATTGTAATTTATCGAATACCACGGTAAGAAATTTTTTGACATACTGTACATCATTTCCCGTAGATTTTATCACACTGACGTGAAATCTGGTCCCAAAATTTGTCTACCGCCTCACGGTTGTGAAAAAATCGATTTATATGAAAGAAAACTAATGAAAGCATCATTTTTTCCTTGAAATGACTTGATCACCCTGTAAGGGGCACGTCGCGTTCGCGACGGGATCGCGAGTCGGGATCGCGAAACGGCAGAAACGCGGAGCGATTCTCGATCGCGAAACGGTACAGCGCGGAGTAATCCGCGATCGCGAAACGGTACGGCGCGGAGCGATCCTCCATGACGTGTTGGCGGAGCGATTCGGGATTTCCTGGACTACAGATGTTGGCAAGAACCCCCGCGGCTCAGCGAGATTCTTTAATAAACTGTTGTTTTCTCGTTGCTGTGCTGAGCTCACGAGGTCGCGATTCGCTTCGTATCCGGACAGGCGGGACGCCTGGCTCGCCGTCCTCGGCCCGACGGCGGTGTGGGTTCGCACGCACACGGACGTAACCCGTAGAACGCGCTGGCCCAGCACCGGCGTCGTCGCCCGTTCATGGAAGTAACCCGTAGAGCGTGCTCCGAACGCGGCTGCGACTGCGGCTGGACGAAGACTAAGGGGCACGAGGCGCCAGGCTCAGTCGCGGGACAGTGAGCGGATATTGCAGGATTCGGGAATCGGATCGCGAAGAAGAGAGAGGCCGGAGGCGCGGTGCGTCGCAGGGCTCGGGAGCACTGCTCTCGCCCGACTAGCCACCTTGAGACAGTCTCGCGGTACTGGTTTCACTCTCCCACTTACCTAACCCGTAATTCTCGTTCTACCGATACCAGCGCGCTCACGCACGTGAGGAGTAACCCGTACGAGATGCGCTAACACGCGGCTGCGAGTAGCCTGGAGCTCGGAGATGTATCTCAGAGAGCTGCTCCAAGCCAACTGCGATGCTGGCTCGTTTCGGCCGGGATCTTATAGACAAGTGCGGATCATTACGAGAGCCTCGCTTCGCGACAAATGGATGATTTCTCGCGAAAAATCTAGTTGAAAATGCCGAATAGTTTTTTCATACGGGGCTTCATTTTCGAAAAAATCGAGTTTGAAAATTCGTTAGGTATGCATGCACTTCGACAGAATCTACTTTATTCGGCTGATCTAACCCACAATTACCATAGCCGCCTCTGATTGTAAACAATGTAGAGACTCCTTGTTATTAACTAAAGTCATACTATATCCTAAAATTGCCGGCTAAACCGAGCGAACGAAGCAGACTCTGTCTAAGTACACGTGTAACTAACGAATTTTCAAACTCGATTTTCTCGAAAATGATATCCCCTATGAAAAAACTATGTAACTTATTTTCAAACATATTTTCAAAATTAAAAGACATTCGTATCATAATTTGCCTATTTTTTTCCTATTCTGCAATAGTTCAACTTTAATTTTTAAAAAATCATGGCACTATCGCATTTCTATCAAAAGTTCTTTGATTTTAACATAAACTTTGTCAGTTTGTCTCACTATCGGACGCGGCGGCTCAGGAAATAATAGCTCCTGTAACCATATGTAGGACTTCAAGAGATATTCGGAGACTCGGATGTCTCGTGAGATAACCGAGTGCTCGGCTATCTCATGGATGCTCGGGTAGCCAGGTATCTCACATACCCGGGTAAGGGCACAGTCGGTTATGAAAATATTCGGACACTATCTAAACTAAATTTATAACACTATATACAAATCTTGTTTTTATAAATTAATATTTTGCTGGATATCCCATATGTTTTATGACGTGCCGCAATCACGTTGGCATATTACAAATTATTCTTTTTAAATAATCTTAAACACGTAGCCATTCTTCTTGCAGACGTCTTTTTAGTTCATTCTTATTGTTTATCGGAGTTGTTCGAATTCGGCGATCTAATTCATCCCATAAATTTTCAATGGGATTCAAATCTGGCGATTGCGGTGGTGGGTGGAGGACATTCTTGCAAATGTATAATAAGAACTCTTGTACCATACACGATTTGTGCTTTGGGTTTTTATCCTGATCAAATTTTATCCCACTTTGAAGTTCCATATTATCAGCACTCTTTTTAAATTGTTTTGCAAAATGTGCAGATACCTATGTTTATCGAGGATGTCGTCAATAAAAACTAATTCGCCTACTCCATGGGCTGAAATACAGACCCACCACCGTGTTTCACAGTCGGCTGCAAATGTCTCAGATTTAATTCTTCTTTCGATTTCTACTCTAATTCTTCCATCGCTTCCATAAATATTGAATGTGGACTCATCCGCAAAAATTATGCCTTCTCATCACTGACTTTCCTTTGAAATATAGTTTTTTGCAAAATTCAGTCTATTCATCCATTATTATATTCCATTATTATATTCTTCCATTATAGTCCTCTGATCGTAACACTCTTCTTATGTTTTCCGGATGCACTGATATTACACGGTCATTGTTTAATTGAGCTGCTAACTTTGGAGCACTTATCTGAGAATCACATTCGATTCTCCTAATTATGGAGCGATTATCACAAGTATTGAGGATCGGTTTGCGTCCGCCTTGAGGGATAGATTCAATTCTATCTTCGTTCTTGTAACGTCGCACAATATCCCATACCGTACTCCTACTAATATTTAATAAATTTGCAATTTTGCGAATCGATTTCACTTTTTCCCGATGAAAAATTACTAATTGTCGCATATCAAACAACATGTTCATACTTTTCCGATCCATTTCGCACAAATTTTGAGCAAGACTGAAAAACATTGGATCTCTAACATACTCTGTACATAATATGAATGGTATGTTTACAAACATTGTTTCAGTCAGTTCCTGGAACCTGGAAACTTGAGAAGTATAGTATATTCCACTTTTATCTTATTATTTATGTAATCACTTATAGTAAATAAATATCTCTTATATTTTTGGCCAAAACGTGGCCAAAATGGGAAGGAGTATACCAATGTAGTTCAAAATGGATACTCTGAGGTTTTTCGGGTTGCTGATCTGATGTAAAAATTCCAAAAGCAAAATAGCGTATTCAATATGCGGATACGTAACAAAAAAATTATTCGATTCTTTTGAAAATTAATAATCCCATATTTCTCGTGCCGTTGAATATGAATCTGATGTAAAATTACAAAAAATAGAATGGCAGATTCAATATGGCGGACGGGTATGTGAAAAAATGATTTGATTTCCATAAATATTTGGTAATAGAATGTTTTCCGTAACTCTGATTACGATTCTAAACTTAAAATTAAAATAGACGAAACAATTTCATTGTTAATTTTCAAATTTTCAAGTTAAAATGTTTCATTAAGTTAGTTTTATGTAGTTTATATGCAATAGAGGTTATGCATGAAAATGCTTTTGTTAAATTAAAACTAAGTGATGCTATTATAATTAACAAAATAAATATTCAAATAATGAATAAAAAATTATATTAAATGTAGGACAAAGAATAAAAAAATATGTTGCAACTTATAACGAGTCTAATAACAGAACCATACAATGCGGATGTAACAAATTTTATTATATCTTCTAAACTTCTCAAGAAAATATTCTTGTAACTAATACCATGCTACCCCTGCGTCACAAAAATTGATTGCATGACCAAAGTGGCATCTTGTGGCAGCTACTTTTTCAAAATAATATAAGATACAAGTATCAACTACAAGTCTAAACAAGAATTTTTAGAAAATATTATAGAATATACAACTTTTAGTATATATCTATTACGTCTATGCATCAAACTTTATCTTCGTCTTTATACGTTATAAACACTAACTAACATAAATCCAATATTATTACTTAACTTACATCGTAGACACCAATGACACCGTGGTACACTGCACGAAAACTGCGTGACGATGTTACGAGCCAGGGCTGCAAGCAACGCGAGAGGCCGGCGAGGGGTTATTACCCCTGGAATATGGGTTCAATTTGTTTTCAATTTTGCAATCTTTGTTGATTTTAATTTAAGATTAGTAAGCCTCGTAACTTATATATAATTTAATTGATACAATCCGAGCGGTAAGATTGTATCGTGTGGGAACGTTCAATTATTAGAATAGAATATTAGGCAATAATTAAGGATTGTAGATTACGCGAGTTAACAAACAAGACAAATATATTCTGAATTGAAATAATTACAAGTGTTGTTGTTTGTGTCGCGAGTGAATTTGGTGGGTGTGTAATTGGAGAAATTGTTACCTATGATGCACGGTTTTGACGCACTGGCAATGCGGGGTCAGAGAGCAAATATTGAATGTCAAATAGAATATATACCGAACTAACGGAACCTGTAAGGTTACAATTTGATTTGAAAGGGACTTTAACCCGATCTCACTAGAATTGACTCTTATGCGTGTAACGCGACGTGACTGCACGATTACTGAACCGCTACTGAACCAAAGATGATGAAAATGGACGGGTTTATATACCTTGGAAATGAAAGGGATTTAAGATTTAAGATTCAATGTCACGTAGGGTCACAATCACATTTTTGTCACTTCTAATGAAAAGTTAGATTTCGTTAGATTTTCAGTTAGATCTCAGTTAGACCTCCGTTAGATTTTCGTTAAAAGAGGTTAATGAAAGTGATCCGGGCTATTTCTTATCAGAATCTTAATTTACGCACAAGGTTTACCAATGCAATAAACTCAAGGGGCCTATAAATTTGGTTCCGCATAGAAAATTCAAGTGGAATAATTAAAAAATTAGGCCTAATGCCACAGTTGCTTTTGCAATAATTTCTTTATATTTTTATAAAGGAATAGTCTACATCTGCTGGCTCCATGACGGTACCAAGTTTAGGTCTAATAGGCAGAGTGCAAGCGATGATAAATAAAGATAAAAGAATATTAACTATAGATTCAACACACTGCCCAACGAACATTATATAAAAGGACTATATAAAAGGTCCGGGCCATTTGTGAAATACTTGCCCATTACCTGAGTACTCAGTAAAGCAAGGGCCATGCGCCTAACAGAAAATTCATTTATGGCATTTTGGCCACATTTTAGCGTTTTGCAACCACTGTGGGTCGCGTATATTCGCATTAACGAGTGTAGAATACCGTGCCGAATCGAAAAACTGCGGAAAGGCAAGACTGTCCGAAATGAGCGAACCCGGATGAAAGGAATCGTCAGCCAGAGAGGCCTAGACAGGCCTAGACAAGAGACGATAAGTCGACCCAATGATCCTTCTTGATTTGTTTTCCGAGGTAGCTCGATAATTTTCGCGTGAGAACGACACGATTCCCGTTTGGTTCTCCATTTCGTGTGTGCCGAGACGTTTTACGCGTCAAGAAAGTAGCTCGCGCTACTACTTAGGTGTCGGACTAAGAAGCGGATACGCTGGGGTTCGAATCCCGTCGGTGGGAAAGCTTTTTTCCATACATCATCTTTATTTTTTCAATTTCTTATATGGTTTATTCATGTGATTTTAACAATATTTTTGTAATGTTTTAAAAATATTACTTCGAATTTAATGATATTATTTTCTTGTATTAGGCAATAAATTAATATTTATATTATTGTGTTCGTCCACGATTTCCGCCACATATAAAATTCCTTGTGAAAATTGGTAAGATTCCGTGTAAAGAATTTTTAAATCTACTTCTGTCATTTCTGGAAAATTAAGAATATCTACCGAGAATACTGTTTGAAATAGAGTCTTTTTGCAGTTCCAATTATTACCAATTTTGGGAAAGCTTTTGTTGTCTACTTGTTTGTGTAGAAGCAAGTACTTTTGACCTAGTTTACAATGCATTGCCTCTACAACCCAATGAATTTTCGTGACTTTTCGGGAATAATTCGACTCTTTCGTCGAGAGTTGAGAACTTTTAAAGCAGGCGTGAGAACTCTGAAACCAAGATCCTTTAAATGAGATGTAATATCTCGAAAACCTCTGTCGACATACAAAAGTCTCCCCTCTTCATGAGGGTTTTCAATCCATTTGGATTTTGAAGAATAATTCGCATTATCTCGGCATTATTTTGATTGGCATAGAATGGACCGACCATGTCTACAATATAGCCATTCGTTGTGCAGATTGTGAAGGGTTTACACAACGGTACCTTTTTTGGACTGAATATGACTTTCGTTGGTATTTGTTTGTACTTTTCTAGTGACGAATATACGTCCCGTCGAAAATAATGAACGTCCTGATCCGTATCATAAATGTCCATAGAAGCAAGTCTTTCATTTAAGTAACTATAAACAGGAATTACTTCCTCATGTACTTCACAATAAAGAGGAATGGCTTAGGCTTATTTGTACCTGACACCACACTTTCAAAATAGTGCTTACATATAGCCCTTTTCTTTCGATTTAACAAAAACCAATACTTTGCTGCGTGTTATTTATTCAGAGTTCTCTTCATTTCCTCCCTAATTTCTGAAGACGTAAGGCTTAGAAACTAGATTAATGAATTTTATTATTAAGAATGTTAAACAGGGCCGTAATTATGAACATATAGAATTAGAGAATCGAGGAAGTAATAGATATTGCAAAGCTATTTTTGTATGTATTGTAATTAAAAATGTTACCTCAATATTTTTAAAACATTAAAAAAATATTGTTAAAATCACATGAATAAACCATATAAGAAATTGAAAAAATAAAGATGATGTATGGAAAAAAAATTTCCCACCGACGGGATTCGAACCCCAGCGTATGCGCTCCGTAGTCCGACCCCTTAAGGGTCCGGGTGAGTCACGTGATTTTTCATGATTCGGTGGTCGGTATCTGCCGTGCAGTTTTCTTTACAGAAATGTTATTACCACAGACGAGGTATAGGAGTAGACCAATCACCCAATGTAAATTTCTGTCGCACGCTCGGTGGGCTCTAGAGCCCCCTTACCATTCCGTGTCACATCCTACCGTATCAGCCAGAACTAGTATTGTGGAATCAATATACTACGATGGCGCTGTTGCTGATAGAATTTTAAATCTCATGTCGGAGATTCTATGAATGATGAATGAAACAAAAGAATGTTGTGTCTTTTTAATTTCGTTACGACTCTTACGCGAGTGCATCGAAGGAGACGTTTCTACATGGGGAAGCTTATATTCAGGTAAATCATATACATATGTACATATATATTATTTTATATTGCATGCATATAGTAAATATCGCATTTACTATTATAGAAAGCTAGCGTTCCGTAATCTGCTTATTTTGTCTCTAATCGCTTTGCTATCGCATACAATGAAGCGAAATGAACGGAAAAATCACTATAAAAAGTGTGCTTATCCCTTTTGTGGTTTAACAAACCCTACTACAACGAACAACATTTCTTTTCATTCATTTCCAACGAGAGATAGTGGTAGGTGCATAACGTGGCTGATTAACTGTGGTTTACATGATTGGGTGGAAATATCTGATAAAAAATTACAAAATCAATATGTGTGCAACCAACATTTTTCTAATAATTCTTTTTACGCGTCGGGTAGACATATTCGTCCAATATGAATAATAATAGTTTTAGCACTGAGTCAGGCACGATGTCTATATAGGATGACATGTCATCAATATAAAGTTGTAATGGTTTGGAACAGCAGCTAATGGAAACCCAAGTGCTCTTAGAGCAAGAGAAGAAAAAACATAAGATTCTTCGTTTGCAATTTCGGGCAAAGTGTAAGGCAATAAATCGGTTGCAAGATAAGCTTTCTTCAGGCAGTATCGATGATATATGTTTGAAGAAAGCAATTTCGTGGCGAATTCGCCACAAATCGTGGCGAATTTTTTCGAAAAAGGAGCAACAATTATGCATGACAATGCACTACACTTCTCTCCCGTTTTGTACCATAAAATGCGTGACATTTTTGGTTTTCATTTGCCAAGTCCATCCACAATTAGTTATGGTTTGGGAAAATCGACATTTGACCAGGAATTTATCCAAATTGTGAAAGTGTCTCGATTTCCACCCAAAACGGCAGGTCATTGAAGGTTTCAAAGATTTAGTATTTTTGGATAGAAATGTAGCTGTGGGTACGCAGGTTCTTGTATTTATGATACGCGGGCTGTTCACTAATTGGAAACAACCATTGGATTTCTGTGTATCAAAAACTAGTGTTAAAAAACATGATTTATCAATTATTTTAGATGAAATATTAGATGCATTGCATGAGACAGGTTTGATAGTCAGAGCAGTTGTTTTCGATCAGGGAAGTAGTTATCAACGCGTAGCAGATGAACGTGTTTCTGTTAAAATGCTATTTTTGATAAGAAATGGTCAAAAAATTTATTACATTTTTTATTATTTACATTTATTCAAGAGCATTAGAAATATTTATTAAACTATGTTTTTTCATTAAACTATGATGACTGTATGGTTTCATGGTGCGATATAGTCCTCTGGAATTTGGAGAAAGATAAAAGTACGCCAGCAGCCTACAAATTATCCGATCAACATGTTTTTCCAAATTCTTTTGATAAAATGAATTGTAAGCTTGCTCTTCAAGTTTTTAGCAAAAGAGTGTCAGCTGCTATGTTTACCGCTTCACTCACTGGTAGCATTAATACAAATACTGTACAACACACAGCTAGTTTCTTTGAAACGCTTAATGGTTTGTTTGATAATTTAAACAGTCGAGCTACCAGTGATCCAAATCCCATGAAGCGTGCTATTTCGCGTCTTAACCACTTCGCGACCACGGACGAGTTATCTCGCGTCGAAATACCGTGACGCAATGTCGCTTACGCTGTGCCACTGACGAGTTATCTCGCAACCAACCTATAAACCAAACTTATTCGCGAGATAACTCGTCTGTGGCATAGTGCAAGCGACATTGCGTCGTGAGATAACTCGTCTGTGGTTATTTTACGCATGGTATTCCGTCGCGAGATAACTCGTCCGTGGTCGCGAAGTGGTTAATAACATTGATCAGTGTTTAATTGCGCATGTTAGAACATGAGCAGTTGTTTTGTACTTTCTTCTAACGGTCTTAAAACACCTCCATGTTTTTTGGGATTACGGCAATCTATAAATGCCACCTTGCAGTTGTGGAACGATTTAAAAGTAGAAGGCAGTATGTTTCTTATAACATCACGCTTAGAACAGCGATTGCATAGAAAATTTTTCCGTTCTTCGAATGCACGGTGACACCTATGATCGCAATCCTTCGGTAAATGCGGTGCGTCTTGCAATTCGAAAAAATATATTATTGAATTTGAATCGTAGTATACATAGTGGTAACTGCATGCCTGATGACGATGCACCGTTAATGCCAGGGAATATGATAGCACAATGTGAATCAGACACATTGGAATCAGATGCTTCATTGTCTGCTATCCAAGAGAACACAGACGATGATAGTTTTGATGACAATATTGAAATCGATAATATTGGGGGACTGTCAACATCGGTGTGCCCGCTAGAATCATGTGCGCTTGAATACTTAAAAAATCAGGATGTCGTAGGTGTTACGACATGTTTTTGGAGAATGATGCAACGTTCACACGAGACGAGCAACTACTGTTATCCTTTAGAGCAGTGATGAGCAACTCGCGGACTGCGATGGGCCAAAAGTGGAAATCTAATTCTATGCGCGGGCCGCAACGAAGACAACATTAAATACTTTGTTGCGTCGCCAGTTCCAATTTCAGTCTGTATATTCGCTACGGTCTCTTAATGTCTTTTTAATGAATTTATTATTTTAAGAGCCTGGTACACGCATTGTACCACGACGTAACCACCGAACTTTAGTGTCAAACAGAATATCGCCATATTCGCTTTCCATATCTTTCAAAAATTCTTTAAATTGGCGATGGTCTAGTCCTCGAGATCTAGTAAAATTTACAATTTTAATAATAGGTGGAACTAAATTAGACATTCTTAGAACTTTAGCACCCAAATTTTCTTGGTGTAAAATACAATGCAAAATAAATATTTCACGACCTGTGAAATTTTTAATATCTTTCGATAATAACCCCGACAAACCAACATTCATACTCGACATGGCTTGAGCTCCATCTGTACTTATTCTAACAATCTTTTTCATTGGGATATTTAATACATTCAGAACAATTTTTATTTCTCTGCATATACTGGCTCCGGTAGTAGTTCCTACAATAGGAACTGAAGATGCAAATTCTTCCGTTACATTAAAATTGTAATCAGTTGCTCTTAAAAATGCAGCACGTTTTGCGGTATCATTTATGTCACAACTTTCATCCGTAGCTAGAAAAATCCATTCTAACGTGGAAATATGTGTCCGCAAACTTTCCTCAATAATCTCTGACAGTTCGTCAATTCTTCTTCCGACTGTAAATCGCGACAGGCTAATTTTGGAAATTATATTCTTTTGATTGGGAAAGGCGACATCTGCTATCGACTGTTACGTATGGAGACGTTTCTATTCGATTCATTTTCGTTTAGACGTTCTAATCTCTCTTCTGAGAACGAAAAGCGTCCCAACAGGCCCCTTTGTTTAATGATTCTACTCCGGCTGGACGCAACTGGCACAGAGCATGAGCATCACCGTACGATTTCTTAATATGGAAATCCTCAAGACATCCCCTTCTGGAATATTTTGTCAAGATAGTTCTCGATAGGAAACATCCTGGCTAACCCTTCG
>JAQQRO010000139.1:0-10969 GCA_028454255.1 Halictus ligatus
TCTGATTAGTATCTCCCCGTAACTGTCGTACCGAATAATGTCTCTTAACCATGCTCTTCTTTCTCGCCAGGTGAAACATGCAAATTCTGGGAGACACGTGACCCTGGGAGCAGACGACCTTCTACCTCTTCTCGTTTGGGTGCTGGTCCGTGGCAAAGTCGTAGATGCCGAAGTGGAAGCAGAGTACATGTGGGGCCTGCTTCATCCTTCTCTTCTGACCGGCGAAGGAGGATACTATCTGACTACGCTGTCCAGCGCGGTGCACGTGTTGAAGACGTTCAAGTCTAGCCAGGGAACCATGTCTACGTTAAATGTTAGCGTATGATCCCTATATTCGACTAATTTCCAACCGAGTTCAACGAGACGATCGTTTTCACGTTGTTGTTTTTGTTCTTCAGGGCTGTGGAACACCGGACTGTTCATCCGTACTACGAATCTTAGTGCCAGATGAACTACACGGATCCTTGAACACCAGAACCCTTCCTGTACGACCCAACATGAACACCAGAGAGATTTGCCGTATTCTCGCGCATAAGATACGGTGCACCAACCCCCAGGACTACGGGCTGTTCAAGTTGGTCCAAGGAGAAGGTAAATATCCTCATTCTCTAATCCTTAAAAGGGTTTCGGCATGGTTTGAAATCCATATACGTATGCAAGGGTCAAAATCTAGACAAACTGTCGCTTCAATTTTGCAATCAGCAGTTTAGAAGTGGTCAATTGTGTTTCCTAAAAGTCCAATCTACGTCTGTATGGAGCCCAAATTTCGAATTTCTACCTGATCGTGGAGTAATTTGTAATATTCGGCAGTAAATTCGAATTCTGAAGCAAGTATCGCGTCACAAGATGGCTGCCGCTGAGAGATTGGTTTCAAATCCATATACGTATGCAAGGGTCAAAATCTAGACAAACTGTCGCTTCAATTTTGCAATGAGCAGTTTAGAAATGGTCAATTGTGTTTCCAAAAAGTCTAATCTACGTCTGTATGGAGCCCAAATTGCGAATTTCTACCTGATCGTAAAGTAATTTGTAATATTCGGCAGAAGATTCGAATTCTGAAGCTAGTACGACGTCACAAGATGGCTGTCGCTGAGAGATTCTCCTAATTTCGAGAGATTTAGTATTTATATCGAAAAAAGGCTTGATACAGACGTAGCAAAGACATGTACGAACACGGTGATATGCATTTTTAATTGATTACTCACTTATTTAAGACATAAAATGTCTAGAAAATAAGGCACAGCGTAACATAACCCCTAAAAGCGAACTATGGAGTCCGATGCCTCCTAGTAACTATTAATAGTTTTATTGTCTCACTACATACTACTTTTTTGTGTTGCAGAAACTCTGCTTGGTGACCACGAGTGCCCCCAAGAGCTCTCTCACTGCCTTTTCGCGTACAAGCGGATCGACGCCAAGATTGCCTGGCCAAGAACCAGTTCTTAATGTGTCTCGTAACAAGAAACCGTTTAGGGTAAACCATGTCACTTTTGTTCCTGCGCCCATCTCTGAAATTTCGTCGAATGTAACCCACGATTCCGAACGGCTTTTCGAACCTCTGTATAGGGGTTGTTATATACACAGGTTCGAGGAAACGATTTCCAGTAGTGATTCTGATACAATCTCGAGCACAAATCCATGTAACTTCAATCTTATACATCGAACACTGCCAGTTGTAGACAACTATCGAACGGGAAAAAAAGAAACAGATCAATTTCTCAGACGATTTTAGTACTTAAAAGTGACCACAGAGCATCATGCGAACAGAGGATTCAGCGTCGCTGAGTTTGGTCGCTTTTCATTCCGTCATGTTTTCCATGTTTTGCAAAGGCTTCTTCGAGCACCGGGCCGAAGAAGCAAGATATTTCTCGCGATAAAGAAAAAGTTCAATCCGGTTAACGGATCAATTATTATCGAACCGAAATAGCAGAACACACGGTCGGCCAATTAACATTCAGTCGGATTCACTTCACTTCCGAGCAGGTGGTTCAAACGTTGGCTTAGCCGAATGGAGCAACTGTACTTGGCTCGCTCTGTACAATCGGTTCCGTTTATTGGCAACTGAGATCATTTTCGAAATCTGTTCTCCGCGATCGGTATAAGGAGAATCGTATGTTACTCAGTATTCAATTTATTTCGTGAAACTCTGAAGATACTGTCGATCCAGTCTGGTGAGGCAGTTAGGCTCGAGGACGTTGCGACTCTAACGGAATCTATGACACGAAACCAATGACGGATTTAATCGGAAGAATCGTGCACGTCCTCGAGGCCAATTACGCGAGAAATCATAGTACATTTTCTACAGGATAAGCAGCTGGAACGGAGTACCTGAAAGTCTTGATATAATCTCTAAGAAAATGATTCTTTTCGACAATTAGCTTTCTTTTTTCACTGTTTCTGTTCTCGCGAGTGAACAATGTAATTTCATCTAATCTCTCCGGCAGGTCACACTGTGGATAATTAAGAAAAAATTTCTTTTCGAGTAGGTTACGAATTAATTTTGAAAGACGGTTCAGGTGATCCCTCCCAGGCAGCTCAAGCCTACAGAAGCATAATCGAGTAATTGATAGGAGACTCCTTGATACAAATTAATTAGAACTCGGAGCACGAAAGACTAGTTTAGACTCTATTTTAAGTACTTTGTATGAGACGTGGCGGATTACTGGAATAAGCAATCTGTACTTTAAGGCGGACGTCGCATATTTATTGGAAGTTGTACACATATTTTAATATTTGTCGAACATTTCCTTAACGCGCGTATCGCTTCATCCTTTATACCCTCCCTCCCCCTCTCCTCCCGTTTCCGGGAGTTTGCCAGGCTGATTTGGTCCCCCGACATTTTTAAAGGCTGTGGAATATTGTCAGACAAGCGCGAAACTGATTTTTTTAAGAAGAGCGAACAACGAGAATGCTTTCGAATACGATGAAACGGAGAAGCAATCGAAGAAGAGAAAGAGAGCGTGAGGTAGAAAGAGAGGTACGAAATATTTTACTATTGAGAAAAAAGAAATTCGTACAAATCAGCCTTGCATGTCATTGTCACGAAACGATGTTGTAACCCACGATACATTACGTGTAATAATGATATTAGCAATCTATCAATGTACATTATTTCTTCTATCGTACCTAATTTATTACGAAAGCGATTTTTAATACCTGTATATCGTAATTTACCATTCTCCAGCCCTCACCCTCTATCTGCATTAAACGTGCTTTCGATCTTCCTCTAATTGATTACAATTTAACTGTAACGTTAAATGCTTCTAATATGCTAGTCAAGCCGATACAAATCAGGAGTTTGTAAAAGTTTATTAAGTGTAACAGATCGTGATAGTTTTTATTTGTTGAAAAAAGGTATATCATTAATTATCATTACTCTTTCACCATTATTATTATTATTATTATTATTATTATTATTATTATTATTATTATTATTACCATTGTAACGTGTAACACTATGCTCAATAAAAATTTTTCTATAATTCGAAGTGGATGGGACAAAATGGCGTGCACGATCATGGAGTACTCACGATACCACCACGCGCATAAGTAAGTATCGAAGTATCATTCTATTGATTCTATTGGCCTCAGCGAAAAAGGAAGAGTTTTAGTTTTAAAATAGCTTAGCGGTGTGCTATAACGTATCTTGTGTTTTGCGTCGCCACGTTTTCTTTTCCTTATTTATCGTTTGTGCCGCCTGGTGACCAAGATTGCGACCAATGCGTCGCTAATGAACAGGCTGTCGATATTTATAACGCCTTTTTAACACTCGAAATAACCGGTTAATCTTAGATTACGGTGATGCTTCAATTTCTTGTCCGCAAGAGCTAAATTTCGACTTCCACGAAATACAGATGTTCAGAAACAACACGACAGACCCTAAGATCACCACGACATTTACATGGACCCAGCTACAATCACCTGCACACCACCGGCTCGTTTTAATACATTTAATACAACCACGCTGCATTTTAATTCATTTCCACGTTTAACATCATAGTTTATTTGATGGGAAATAAGTAATATTATTTACAACATCGAATGTGTTCTTCTTTTCCCACCCCGGACATGAAATTTCATGCCACCTCTTTTATTATCATGTTCTCCTAGTAGAATTCCTAAAATTGCGAAAGAATTTCGAAAATTGAACCTCGTATTAGGAGAACATGATATCGGAGGAGGTATCCGAATTTCAGTAGTACAAGTCGACGATAAGTCAGACGGTCGAAATTTCGGGAAATTTTCGAAAATTTAACTTTTGTATTAGGAGAACATTATATCGAAGGAGGTGGCGTGAAATTTTCAGTAGTATAAGTCGATGTCAAGTCACGCGCTCGATTATTTTCCAAATTTTTCGAAAAATTTAACTTTGTAATAGGGGTGGTACGGGAAATTGAGGGTTCAATCATTAAATACGCACATACGTCTTTTCATTACATTGTCCTTATTTATTCATTGTTCACTTTTACTTAAAACGATTGTATGAAAATACATTGTAAATGTTTACATGTAATGTAAACTGTATATTCAACTGTTAACTTTCCGTTCAGGCCACAGTTAGCCAGGAAAATTCTGCCGCCGGTCCCTAGGGACCGGCGTGGCAAATGATTTTTGCCGATATTACCATAAGCGGCAGTGCAATAAGCGGCAGGAATCATCTGCTCCTGAAAATCTCCAAATAGCGCCACTAGACCGTAGCGGCAAAACGCTCAAACTGTTAGCCAAAAGTTACCGACCGAGTAACCTACATGTCGCCACCTAGCGGAGGAACACTGAACACTAATCGACTACAAGCTTGGGCGTTTTGCCGCTACGAGGTAATGGCGCTTTTTGGAGATTTTGAAGGAAGGTGGACGTGGCGCCACCCAACGACAGAATCCTGAACACTAATCGGCTACAAGCTTGGGCGTTTTGCCACTACGCGTAATGGCGCTTTTTGGAGATTTTGCCGGAAGGTGGACGTGGCGCCACCCAACGACAGAATCCTGAACACTAATCGACTACAAGCTTGGGCGTTTTGCCACTACGCGTAATGGCGCTTTTTGGAGATTTTGCCGGAAGGTGGACGTGGCGCCAACCGGCGGAGGAATCCTGAACACTAATCGGCTACAAGCTTGGGCTTTCTGCCACTACGCGTAATGGCGCTATTTGCAGATTTTGCTGGACTTTATGTGTGGCGCCACCCAGCGAAGGAATCCTCAACACTAACCTGCATCATGTTTTTAGCCTGACAGCGCCTGAAGCGCCTGACGCACCCTTAGCATCCGCTCTGGCATTAGACAAGCGCTTCAGGTACCTTGGGTACTCGAAGGGACTTCCGATCGGAGGAATACCAATTTAAAACCAGATATATAAATTTTAGAACAAGAACTTTTGAAAGTTCAGAAATAAATTTCAATTGGAAAGATGAACAATTCCAATCGAAAATAAATCAAACGAAATTGAGACGCAACGATCTACAAGCTGGGGGTGAGTACGGGTATTAGCGAACCCGGAGCCACCCCAGCTTGTAGATCGTTGCGTCTCAATTTCGTTTGATTTATTTTCGATTGGAATTGTTCATCTTTCCAATTGAAATTTATTTCTGAACTTTCAAAAGTTCTTGTTCTAAAATTTATATATCTGGTTTTAAATTGGTATTCCTCCGATCGGAAGTCCCTTCGAGTACCCAAGGTACCTGAAGCGCTTGTCTAATGCCAGAGCGGATGCTAAGGGTGCGTCAGGCGCTTCAGGCGCTGTCAGGCTAAAAACATGATGCAGGTTAGTGTTGAGGATTCCTTCGCTGGGTGGCGCCACACATAAAGTCCAGCAAAATCTGCAAATAGCGCCATTACGCGTAGTGGCAGAAAGCCCAAGCTTGTAGCCGATTAGTGTTCAGGATTCCTCCGCCGGTTGGCGCCACGTCCACCTTCCGGCAAAATCTCCAAAAAGCGCCATTACGCGTAGTGGCAAAACGCCCAAGCTTGTAGTCGATTAGTGTTCAGGATTCTGTCGTTGGGTGGCGCCACGTCCACCTTCCGGCAAAATCTCCAAAAAGCGCCATTACGCGTAGTGGCAAAACGCCCAAGCTTGTAGCCGATTAGTGTTCAGGATTCTGTCGTTGGGTGGCGCCACGTCCACCTTCCTTCAAAATCTCCAAAAAGCGCCATTACCTCGTAGCGGCAAAACGCCCAAGCTTGTAGTCGATTAGTGTTCAGTGTTCCTCCGCTAGGTGGCGACATGTAGGTTACTCGGTCGGTAACTTTTGGCTAACAGTTTGAGCGTTTTGCCGCTACGGTCTAGTGGCGCTATTTGGAGATTTTCAGGAGCAGATGATTCCTGCCGCTTATTGCACTGCCGCTTATGGTAATATCGGCAAAAATCATTTGCCACGCCGGTCCCTAGGGACCGGCGGCAGAATTTTCCTG
The DNA here is from genome assembly GCA_028454255.1 of Halictus ligatus. Lineage (NCBI taxonomy): Eukaryota > Metazoa > Arthropoda > Insecta > Hymenoptera > Halictidae > Halictus > Halictus ligatus. The sequence continues at coordinate 6,408 of JAQQRO010000139.1, forward strand.
GCTAACTGTGGCCTGAACGGAAAGTTAACAGTTGAATATACAGTTTACATTACATGTAAACATTTACAATGTATTTTCATACAATCGTTTTAAGTAAAAGTGAACAATGAATAAATAAGGACAATGTAATGAAAAGACGTATGTGCGTATTTAATGATTGAACCCTCAATTTCCCGTACCACCCCTATTACAAAGTTAAATTTTTCGAAAAATTTGGAAAATAATCGAGCGCGTGACTTGACATCGACTTATACTACTGAAAATTTCACGCCACCTCCTTCGATATAATGTTCTCCTAATACAAAAGTTAAATTTTCGAAAATTTCCCGAAATTTCGACCGTCTGACTTATCGTCGACTTGTACTACTGAAATTCGGATACCTCCTCCGATATCATGTTCTCCTAATACGAGGTTCAATTTTCGAAATTCTTTCGCAATTTTAGGAATTCTACTAGGAGAACATGATAATAAAAGAGGTGGCATGAAATTTCATGTCCGGGGTGGGAAAAGAAGAACACATTCGATGTTGTAAATAATATTACTTATTTCCCATCAAATAAACTATGATGTTAAACGTGGAAATGAATTAAAATGCAGCGTGGTTGTATTAAATGTATTAAAACGAGCCGGTGGTGTGCAGGTGATTGTAGCTGGGTCCATGTAAATGTCGTGGTGATCTTAGGGTCTGTCGTGTTGTTTCTGAACATCTGTATTTCGTGGAAGTCGAAATTTAGCTCTTGCGGACAAGAAATTGAAGCATCACCGTAATCTAAGATTAACCGGTTATTTCGAGTGTTAAAAAGGCGTTATAAATATCGACAGCCTGTTCATTAGCGACGCATTGGTCGCAATCTTGGTCACCAGGCGGCACAAACGATAAATAAGGAAAAGAAAACGTGGCGACGCAAAACACAAGATACGTTATAGCACACCGCTAAGCTATTTTAAAACTAAAACTCTTCCTTTTTCGCTGAGGCCAATAGAATCAATAGAATGATACTTCGATACTTACTTATGCGCGTGGTGGTATCGTGAGTACTCCATGATCGTGCACGCCATTTTGTCCCATCCACTTCGAATTATAGAAAAATTTTTATTGAGCATAGTGTTACACGTTACAATGGTAATAATAATAATAATAATAATAATAATAATAATAATAATAATAATAATAATGGTGAAAGAGTAATGATAATTAATGATATACCTTTTTTCAACAAATAAAAACTATCACGATCTGTTACACTTAATAAACTTTTACAAACTCCTGATTTGTATCGGCTTGACTAGCATATTAGAAGCATTTAACGTTACAGTTAAATTGTAATCAATTAGAGGAAGATCGAAAGCACGTTTAATGCAGATAGAGGGTGAGGGCTGGAGAATGGTAAATTACGATATACAGGTATTAAAAATCGCTTTCGTAATAAATTAGGTACGATAGAAGAAATAATGTACATTGATAGATTGCTAATATCATTATTACACGTAATGTATCGTGGGTTACAACATCGTTTCGTGACAATGACATGCAAGGCTGATTTGTACGAATTTCTTTTTTCTCAATAGTAAAATATTTCGTACCTCTCTTTCTACCTCACGCTCTCTTTCTCTTCTTCGATTGCTTCTCCGTTTCATCGTATTCGAAAGCATTCTCGTTGTTCGCTCTTCTTAAAAAAATCAGTTTCGCGCTTGTCTGACAATATTCCACAGCCTTTAAAAATGTCGGGGGACCAAATCAGCCTGGCAAACTCCCGGAAACGGGAGGAGAGGGGGAGGGAGGGTATAAAGGATGAAGCGATACGCGCGTTAAGGAAATGTTCGACAAATATTAAAATATGTGTACAACTTCCAATAAATATGCGACGTCCGCCTTAAAGTACAGATTGCTTATTCCAGTAATCCGCCACGTCTCATACAAAGTACTTAAAATAGAGTCTAAACTAGTCTTTCGTGCTCCGAGTTCTAATTAATTTGTATCAAGGAGTCTCCTATCAATTACTCGATTATGCTTCTGTAGGCTTGAGCTGCCTGGGAGGGATCACCTGAACCGTCTTTCAAAATTAATTCGTAACCTACTCGAAAAGAAATTTTTTCTTAATTATCCACAGTGTGACCTGCCGGAGAGATTAGATGAAATTACATTGTTCACTCGCGAGAACAGAAACAGTGAAAAAAGAAAGCTAATTGTCGAAAAGAATCATTTTCTTAGAGATTATATCAAGACTTTCAGGTACTCCGTTCCAGCTGCTTATCCTGTAGAAAATGTACTATGATTTCTCGCGTAATTGGCCTCGAGGACGTGCACGATTCTTCCGATTAAATCCGTCATTGGTTTCGTGTCATAGATTCCGTTAGAGTCGCAACGTCCTCGAGCCTAACTGCCTCACCAGACTGGATCGACAGTATCTTCAGAGTTTCACGAAATAAATTGAATACTGAGTAACATACGATTCTCCTTATACCGATCGCGGAGAACAGATTTCGAAAATGATCTCAGTTGCCAATAAACGGAACCGATTGTACAGAGCGAGCCAAGTACAGTTGCTCCATTCGGCTAAGCCAACGTTTGAACCACCTGCTCGGAAGTGAAGTGAATCCGACTGAATGTTAATTGGCCGACCGTGTGTTCTGCTATTTCGGTTCGATAATAATTGATCCGTTAACCGGATTGAACTTTTTCTTTATCGCGAGAAATATCTTGCTTCTTCGGCCCGGTGCTCGAAGAAGCCTTTGCAAAACATGGAAAACATGACGGAATGAAAAGCGACCAAACTCAGCGACGCTGAATCCTCTGTTCGCATGATGCTCTGTGGTCACTTTTAAGTACTAAAATCGTCTGAGAAATTGATCTGTTTCTTTTTTTCCCGTTCGATAGTTGTCTACAACTGGCAGTGTTCGATGTATAAGATTGAAGTTACATGGATTTGTGCTCGAGATTGTATCAGAATCACTACTGGAAATCGTTTCCTCGAACCTGTGTATATAACAACCCCTATACAGAGGTTCGAAAAGCCGTTCGGAATCGTGGGTTACATTCGACGAAATTTCAGAGATGGGCGCAGGAACAAAAGTGACATGGTTTACCCTAAACGGTTTCTTGTTACGAGACACATTAAGAACTGGTTCTTGGCCAGGCAATCTTGGCGTCGATCCGCTTGTACGCGAAAAGGCAGTGAGAGAGCTCTTGGGGGCACTCGTGGTCACCAAGCAGAGTTTCTGCAACACAAAAAAGTAGTATGTAGTGAGACAATAAAACTATTAATAGTTACTAGGAGGCATCGGACTCCATAGTTCGCTTTTAGGGGTTATGTTACGCTGTGCCTTATTTTCTAGACATTTTATGTCTTAAATAAGTGAGTAATCAATTAAAAATGCATATCACCGTGTTCGTACATGTCTTTGCTACGTCTGTATCAAGCCTTTTTTCGATATAAATACTAAATCTCTCGAAATTAGGAGAATCTCTCAGCGACAGCCATCTTGTGACGTCGTACTAGCTTCAGAATTCGAATCTTCTGCCGAATATTACAAATTACTTTACGATCAGGTAGAAATTCGCAATTTGGGCTCCATACAGACGTAGATTAGACTTTTTGGAAACACAATTGACCATTTCTAAACTGCTCATTGCAAAATTGAAGCGACAGTTTGTCTAGATTTTGACCCTTGCATACGTATATGGATTTGAAACCAATCTCTCAGCGGCAGCCATCTTGTGACGCGATACTTGCTTCAGAATTCGAATTTACTGCCGAATATTACAAATTACTCCACGATCAGGTAGAAATTCGAAATTTGGGCTCCATACAGACGTAGATTGGACTTTTAGGAAACACAATTGACCACTTCTAAACTGCTGATTGCAAAATTGAAGCGACAGTTTGTCTAGATTTTGACCCTTGCATACGTATATGGATTTCAAACCATGCCGAAACCCTTTTAAGGATTAGAGAATGAGGATATTTACCTTCTCCTTGGACCAACTTGAACAGCCCGTAGTCCTGGGGGTTGGTGCACCGTATCTTATGCGCGAGAATACGGCAAATCTCTCTGGTGTTCATGTTGGGTCGTACAGGAAGGGTTCTGGTGTTCAAGGATCCGTGTAGTTCATCTGGCACTAAGATTCGTAGTACGGATGAACAGTCCGGTGTTCCACAGCCCTGAAGAACAAAAACAACAACGTGAAAACGATCGTCTCGTTGAACTCGGTTGGAAATTAGTCGAATATAGGGATCATACGCTAACATTTAACGTAGACATGGTTCCCTGGCTAGACTTGAACGTCTTCAACACGTGCACCGCGCTGGACAGCGTAGTCAGATAGTATCCTCCTTCGCCGGTCAGAAGAGAAGGATGAAGCAGGCCCCACATGTACTCTGCTTCCACTTCGGCATCTACGACTTTGCCACGGACCAGCACCCAAACGAGAAGAGGTAGAAGGTCGTCTGCTCCCAGGGTCACGTGTCTCCCAGAATTTGCATGTTTCACCTGGCGAGAAAGAAGAGCATGGTTAAGAGACATTATTCGGTACGACAGTTACGGGGAGATACTAATCAGA
>JAQQRO010000140.1:0-10936 GCA_028454255.1 Halictus ligatus
TCGAGAATCGAGAATCTCGAGAATCCCTCTACTCGAGGGATGCAGGAAACTTGATATACCGGGTCGACCCGACTAAATCGGATCACCGAAACATCTTATTTGACCGAATTAAAAAAAAGGGGAAAGTTGCATTGTTTCGCAAAGCACGTATAACTGTAGAAACAGTAGTGTTTAGTGATTATTCTTTCTATAAAATCTCAAGGTTACTAATACTTTTTTTGTTGATAAATATCTCAAAACTAAACGACCGGTACGTCGAGATTCTGTAAAAAATATTAGCTTGTACAAAACAATTTTTTGCGCATTGACTGTACATTTACTGACACATAAAATCACTAAACAGTTCTTTTGATCGCTTGATATGGGGGGGGGGGGATGATACTGTAGCTAATAATTTGAACTGGTTACTGGAAAATTTGAATTTCGTGCGAAAAACACGTTAGTAACTCTGGGTCAAAATGGACCCTATTCCAGCCATCCGCGAGTTAATAAACAAATATTTAAAACGAAAGTGTGTTGGTATCTACCGAACGAAGAATATCCAGATATAAAAAAAAATGTTGAAAAATTCTTTTCATAAAAAACTGGAATCAATTTCTATTTTTTAAATAATATTTCTGCTAATACTTTGGACATACATACGTGGACAAAAATTTCTCCCTAAATTGCAACAAACTGAAATGGAATAGAAATTTATTTTCCTTCTCAACATGTTTAATAGGTTGAAAATACTATTAAAATCAGTAACCAATTACTGTGGGGGTACCAACTACTGTGCCCATAGTAATTATATTTTAAAGCATAATGAATATTTAAAAAAAGGGATATTAAATGTTTTTCATTAAAATCAATTAATATTTATGTTATAAATCTCTCGTTTAAGATTAGGCACAGTAATTGGGTCCCTTAACCAATAGTTTATTTTTCTAAGAAAAGAGAAAACAACGGAGATCATAATACCTGTCCACCTCCCCCACTCCAATAACTCTAGACTTTCAGCGTTCAGTACCAGTTTTCATAAATTAAATGTACCAGATAATTAAAAGAAAAACGAATATTATACTATTTATTGTACGGAAAGGAAAGGTACCTGCTACTAATCAGTGCAACTATTGGAGTAACGTGAAAAAAAAAAGGTTTCAATCCACTTAGTCAAGGTTCGATTATATGTGAAAGTACCGCTTACATTTCTCAAAGTACTTAGAAAGCGTTCAAACAGCTAGATTCGAGTGTACTTACAAACATTCCTCCTCTTTTGCTGGATTTTACTTACAAACAGTAAAAAAAGAATTATCTACATGGACTAATAAAATTTGCATCTACTTCTGATACACTTTATCCCACCTCTATAATTAACAGTTTATGGCAAAGTAAATAAAAATCGTGTCTAATTTCTAATTTTTTAATATACATGTAGTAAGTCTGAAATTAGTAGAGTGTTCTATTAACCCATTAACGCCCAAGAATTTTTTTAAATATTTTAGCAAAAGATGGACAAAACATCTAGTCAATCTTAGGTGGCGCTAGAAGCAAACAAATACAATCTTGTTATCCTATACTCAAGCGAGTACAATGGGCGCTAATGGGTTAACTTATACAGTCTTAAAAATGACTTTCTATTTGCTGTTAAAAAATTATTTTCTCATCACTCCATAAAACTGATCAAACAAAAAATCTTTTGCAGAACAGAAAATCAAAGTATGGTATACCACGCCCGTTTCCTTAGTGCAAAGTAATCTCGGTGTATGTACAATTGTTTGGCGAAAGCGAACGATAAATGAGTCATAACACAATAAGTGCGTGAAAAATAAAAAATTTTATTATCTCGCGGCAAACGGTGCTAAAAAGATATAAACTTCCATAAAATTGTTACAAGGAGGTCGTCCGTCACTACACTATACAGTTACACCTTTAACACAGTTTCAGTGTTCACAATTAAGAATATAAATACGCACCACACACTGTAACGATTTTTTTCTGTACAGCTAATAATGTTTATAACGTCATCGAGCAATCTGAAGAAATTACTATTTTTATAGTAGCTGACCGGAAGTGTACCTAACGAATTCTCCGAAACATTCCCATCGTCCATCTGTCTACGCAATTTTCTATGCTTGTACCAACTGACGTATAAATTACTGAACTACCACAGCCCTTCACTATTACCATAGTTTATGACATCTAAATTTTCTTATGACCATCCACGAAGTATTAAAAACAACAGTTGAAAGGGCCGTGAAATTTCACTTTTGCCGTTGTCAGATGACAAAAGAAAATAAAATTATGCTTTATTTGTTACGCAATTTTCTATGCTTGTACCGACTGATGTATAAATTACTGGACTACCACAGCCCTTCACGACTACCATAGTTCATGACATCTAAATTTTCTTATGACCATCTACGAAGTATTAAAAACAACAGTTAAAAGGGCCGTGAAATTTCACTTTTTCCGTCGTCAAATGACAAAAGAAAATAAAATTATGCTTTATTTATTGCGCAATTTTCTATGCTTGTACCAACTGACGTATAAATTACTGGACTACCACAGCCCTTCACTACTACCATAGTTCATGAACATCTAAATTTTCTTATAACCATCTACGAAGTATTAAAAACAAGAGTTAAAAGGGCCGTGAAATTTCACTTTTTCCGTCGTCAAATGACAAAAGAAAAAAAAAAAGAAAATGATGCTTTATATCGTCCAGACACCCCTACATAATCAAAAAGTTTCACAACACTCTCGAGATCCGGTTTGAAAAACTTTCTCCGTATCCCAGTGCCGCTTAAGGATAATCATTTGCGAGAAAAAGCGCGAGAGTTAATATCGATAGACACGAACAGAAAAAATGCGGGTATCGAGACAGTTTCAAAAATGTTTGGCCCATATTTTCGAATTCAAATTTAGAAACTTAACATTGCACTTCGAACAATTTACAAAACTTTATCGTCTATTTTCAATCTCTAAACAAGTAATAAATAAGAAAACGAAAAAAAAAAATTAAAAAATTATTTACTATGAAAGCTCAGTATCAAATATCTCTTTTCAATAAAAAGTTGGTACAACATCTCGTTAGCCGCCAATCAAATTTCAAACACCGACGAAGTTTAAAACTAAAATTCACCGAAATTTTTATCCCCTTACAGTTTTACAGTATTTAAAAAATAACCCCACAACACTCGTAACGGTACTATACATTCGATTACTGGATTTTATGCATTTATAACAAAAATGCAGTAAATCACACGCGAAACGGTAAAAATATTTAAATAATTTAAAAATACCGCTGTACTGTTTTCAACTTCATCAAATGATTCGGAAGAGAAGTAAATGTGTACGCGTAGCTTCAGCGACTTGACATTGACACAGCCAAGTTCAATTCGGTACAAAAGTTCGCGATCTTACCGATGAAAAATCTATTCCGAAATAGAAAGTGCTCGAACAATATTTTCCAGGCCCGATTAAATACCACCGTCAGTCAGAAGAGATACGTCACATACGTCCGCGTAATAACGCCCTACAGTAAATGACATGTTTGATCTCAGAAAACCGGCACCATAGAACGTGTACTGTGACGAGGGATTGGCAGTTCGTCCAGCGCTCCGTGCTAATTACCGTGATTGTACTCCGGGGTAACACGGTCCAATCTCGTGATTTACAATGCACGTGAATAAGATAGGATCGTGACCGGGGATCCGGCCGGTGATCGAGAATGGCCCCATCACGCCGGCCGGTGAAATTCACGAGCGCATACTATACATACATACGTATTCCACCAGCGAGATCAAGTACACTAGGCACGGTGTGAAACACTCGAGGGTAGATCCTTCACGTTAGCGAAAAGAAGAACAACAACAACAAAACGGTACGGTACGGAACGGAACGGAACGGAACGGAACGTGACGGAACAGAACAGAAACAGGTGAAAACTCACTATATCGTATACCGGCACCGGGGAAACGTGGTCCAGACAGGTAGCCGTCACAGAAAGAACACCACTCGACGAAGAGCCGGCTCTCGGTCGGTCAGCTGGGTAAATTGTTCGCGACCGGTGCGGTGCGTTCGCTTGCGTGCGCAGACTATTCGGGCCGGTTCCCCTCGCGTTCGCAAAACGATCGTACGAGGGCCCCGTGTATCGGAACACACGGCTAGACAAGAGGAGAATCCTTGCAGATTTGAAACAGCGGGCGTGGCGTTTCGCGACCGACTGGCAGACTGCCGGCCACCGGATGTCGCCACCAGACCGTTGCCGATGACTCACGCCACCCTCGTCGGCTCTCGGCTTGATTGGTCCTTCGCAACCCCCACCCCGCCGCCACGGTCATCGCTCGACGAATCTCCTTCCCCCTCGCCCTTCTCAACCCCCACCCGTATTCTTTCGGCCGACCGTCTGCCCGGCGTTCGTGAAGATAGCGATCTGGTACGTAGCGTGCCAGGATCCGTGAAATCGCTGGATCCTCGAACGTTCAGCAACCGAATATCCAACGCTTACGCGTGTCTACTGTTCCTGATCTCTCAACGTTTGTCATTTCTCGAGAAATGAGAAACACGACTGTATTTCTCGAGAATTTTTAATAAAATAAACAAATATTCGGAAACTTTTACCAAACTTTTATAAAGCGAAACAAATATTCGGAAACTTTTACCAAACTTTTATAAAGCGAAACATTACGCTTTTGTTTTGAAATGGCTTCTTAAGAAGCATAATATATCTAATCTAGAATCAGACAATCTACTTCTTCTTTTATTTTTGTAACAAAATCTGTAGTCGTAGAAAAATTTCTTTCAACTTGCATGTGCATGTACATAACTTTCAAAACAAGGAAAAAATAGATGCTAAATATAACCGATAAATTTATTTATTTAAAACCAAACTTTTATAAAGTGAAACAACACGATTTTGTTACAATTTCTCCTATGTTTCGTTCACAGGTTTCACGGCAGACGAATTGTAATTATACTTAGATATCTCGAGATTCTCGAGACATCAGGCTGAACAACGTCGCACGGTCCAGAAAAATCCCCAGAACGTGGCAATAATTCGTTTACTATGAAAACGCCATTTAAAGAAATGTATGCAGAAGTATTGCAACACTCATAGGTCTTTATGCAAAATGAAAATTTGTTATCTGAATTACAATATAGTGGAGCGATACAGAAACTCATTTTCTTTTTTACCATGTTTAACCCTTTGCACTCGAATGGCGACTGTAAGACGCCACTAAAAATTGTTGTGGCATTATTCAAAATATTTTTTACATTATTAAATGTATTTGTACTGAATAAATTACTAAACACCTCGGTATTGTACGAGTAAATTGCAACATTTTCGTATGTATGACACGACAAGAAATATATAGAAGAGAAATATTCTAGGTCGGAGGAAATGTTTCGTTTTCGAGTTAAAATAGCTTCGAGCGTAAAGGGTTAATAGGCTGAAAATAATTCAACAGGATTTTTATGTTCTTCTAATGTCTTTATAATAGAAACTAAGAACAAAAATTGACATTAAAAACAACTGCGATATATACTATTTAAGGAAAAAATTTTTCCCAATTTCAGTGCAACTACTTATATTATTATAGATATTATTCAGTGCAACAAGAAAATTACTTTAAATCATCATAATTTCTGCTATAGATTTTGCGGCACTGTGCGTCGCTCAAAATTTTGGTCGACTCGTAACCTTCGGCGGTTTGTTGTGTTTCTCTTTTTTTACGTGAGTACATTTTCAGGACTTTTTTAAAATTTCCGTGTAACCGTCAGTAATTCTAGAATATCAGTACTAATGGAGATAATTACTTAACCTCAGCCCTTGTAATCAATTTTTGTGCAAACGTGTACGTGTACAAACGTCTCCAGAAGGGTTTCATCCTTGTTTCATGATTTCTTTCACAACTGGATACGTCAAAGCTATATTATTAATAATTTATTAGAGAAAATGCGAATTCTATTAATCTTCGTACGTTTCTGAGTAATACACAAGAGTATTGCACAAGAGGTGTTCAAATGATATTTCCCCTATTTTCACTTTCTATTTTAATCTTCATACATTTCACGGTGTTAATTTTCCCATTTTCTCTTTCTATTTATATAGAGTAAAATCTTTGGTTTCTTCATAACTGTGTTGTAATTTCGTGTGTTCGATCAAAACATGAAGTTGAATGATTTCTGAAGGGTGTGTAAGGGTTAATTCACAAGAAATACGGTTCCATTTTGTGAGATGGGTCAGTAAAATTAGCTAATTTAAGACATTTTAAAATTTCTGAAGTTACGAAGTAATCTTGTCGATGTGCATTATTTCATAAATTTATTTATTTTGTGGAACATATTCTAATAAAAGTTTCACACGATTTCCAACTTCAAAAGATAGTTTCTTTATTGTTACGAATTTGAAACAACCTTTTTATCAATTAAATAAAAACAAAATTAATATTGTAAAATATAATGCACATCTAAACTGACAATTTAAAAATATTGAGTCACGATTACAATTTCAAACAACACTAAAATTGAAAGAATTTAAGCGTATCAATATATAATTTTCAATTTACTAAAATTATTGAAAAAAAGAAACTCCCGAGTGGCTCCTGGACATTGCAACAGATATACACAATTTTCATTTTGCATGATCCGCAGCGCAGTGATGATTACGGTTATCGCAACAAGATGCGGAAGCAGATAATCGATGAACTCTATTAAAATCGAGATAGGGGAATCTCGAAATCGCGAAACTCGATTTCTGGGACGGAGGATGATCGGAATCACGCAGGAATCGCATACTCGCTTCGAAGCAGGCTCATGCATATTGATACGCGCAATGCTCAAACAACTTTCGTCAATCCACTCCTTCTTCTGGATTAGTGTTCAGCATTCTCGACGCGTTAGGGGAATAATGGTGTGTTCCCTCGTGCTGTAGACCATGCGTCACACTGCCCCCCTTCGTCTTTCGCTGTACACATTTACCGGACCCTGCTATTTTTGCCCCCTCCTCCCCGCACACCGGTGCCCCATTGCTTATTGTTATTATAGCGTTCCGTTTATTCCGCGTCTATTTACATATGTATGGATCGGCGTGTACGTGCACGGGACACGTCATCTAGGACGATAAGCTCTGTAAAATTTTGCGATCGCCATCCTCGATGCTTTTACGGACCGATTAATAGAGCGTGAAATTGCTAAGCATCCGCAATTGCACTGCGCTCGACGACGGAAAATGTTCTTTGCTGTCAACCGAATTATCGGGACCGGAAGTCCTCGCGTTCTACCGCTACTGTTCAGCCCTCGAGACAGGTGCAGCCTCGAGACCAAATCGTTCTCCTTACTCGGTGTACAAATTAACAAATTAAGATATTAAATTAAATTGAGATATTTAAGGGTTTGCGTTTCAATAAAATTAAAAATATTCGTATTGGATACCAGTGCGTCATACTGTTTAAATGTATCTAAAAGACTTAAATTTACAGTTCCTCTTAAAATAATAGCAATTGTTAAGTGAGCAGTATGTGTTTTCTTACCAAAAATGGAGTTAAGCAAGTTTCAAAGTTAGCAACCAGATTCGTTATAAAATTTGGAAGAGCCCAAGTCCATTCGACGTAACTTAAAATGCTTCAAATTGAAAAAACAATACTCAATTTACTTGATATATCTTTACAACACTTCAGAAACTCAAATTTATGCAATTCAGGACATTTTCTAAGTACATGGATTACATAAGAATTTACTGCTCATCTACATTTTGTGTATGAGGGAAGGATTTGAAGAAGTCATGGTGCTCTGGTGGTGTTTATCGTAGTAAGTCCATCATGTCCTTGTATTTTGTTGTTGTAATTCGTCTTATATTTTTATAAAGTGTTAAGTGTAAATCCCCTTGTTTCATTTCATTTCGAATAAAGTTATTACCTCTCGGGACCGTTTCAGGATTCTGTCGTTCACAAGTGTATGAAAATTGTTTTGCACGATACAGGATAATTATATTTATGTTCGTATCAGGGACAACCTTTCGTTGATTGTACTCGTGTATAATTTTTATCATACTCGTATTCTGTTGATTATACTTGTAACTATACTGATGTTAAAAGCTGAAGATGAAATTGATGTGAAATATTCATGATGAATATTCAAACTTGATATTCTCGAAAACGAATTGTCAGACAAAAGCATATTCTAGATTTTCGGTTTACTTCCTTCGTAGGATAATCTTTGATATACTTATTTCATTTCCGTTGCGAAAATTTGTTTAGGTTGTTTGTACACGGCGGAGGCAATAAATGGTGTAACCTTCTGCTAAAAATAATTTTTTGCACTAACAGAACCCGTATGTAAGTAGGCCAACAATTGAAAGCTTCCTTTGCCACGGGGACCTCGGTGTACTCGGTGCAACTTTTTGTGCGATTAATAACGGGTGAAGGGATTACTAACAAGAAGAAGGTATCGGAGGAAGAGGAAGAGAAAGGGAAGGAAGGGACTATCTGGCGCGACCGAGAACAGAAGTCGTACCGGTTTTCTGGTCCCTGATGCACACTTTATACGAACAGGCAGAATATAAAATCCACGAGGTTTTTATCACGGTCGGGCGCTGCGTGGATTACGAAAGAAGTATTACAACGACGTTAAACTGATATATTGATCGCGAAGCGGATATTCTCGTGTCCGAAAAATTCGAACAAAACAATAAAAAGAGCTGGCCACGATGCAAAATGCATAAAAGATTCAAGACATTCTGAATGTCGAGAAAAGTTTTGAAGAAATGTTAAAGGGTTCTGAATATTGAAGAAATATTGAATGTTGAAAAATATTCAATATTGAAGGAATTCTGAATATTACAGAAATATCGAATATTGAAGAAGTATTGCAGAAATTCTGAATATTAAAGAAATATTGAACACTGAAGAAAAATTAATTCAAGAAGTCTTGAGTATTAAAGAAATTCGGAGTATTAAAGAAATATTGAATATTGACGAAATATTGAAGAAATTCTGAATATTGAAGAAAAATGATTCAAGATGTACTGAATATTAACTAAATTCGGAATATTAAAGAAATATTGAAGAAATTCTGAATATTAAAGAAATATTGAATAATGAAGAAATATTGAAGAAATTCTAAATATTAAAGAAGTATCGAATATTGAAGAAATATTGCAGAAATTCTGAATATTGAAAAATATTGAATATTGAAGAAATTATGAATATTGTAAAAATATTGAATAATGAAAAAGTATGCAAGAAATATTGAAGACATTCGAAATATTCAAGAAACATTGAATACTGAAGAAAAATTCTTCAAGAAATCCTAAGTATTAAAGAATTCGGAATATTAAAGAAATATTGAATATTGACGAAATATTGAAGAAATTCTGAATATTGAAAAAATATTGAATATTGAAGAAATTATGAATATTGTAAAAATATTGAATAATGAAAAAGTATGCAAGAAATATTGAAGACATTCGAAATATTCAAGAAACATTGAATACTGAAGAAAAATTCTTCAAGAAATCCTAAGTATTAAAGAATTTGGAATATTAAAGAAATATTGAATATTGACGAAATATTGAAGAAATTCTGAATATTGAAAAAATATTGAATATTGAAGAAATTCTGAATATTGTAAAAATATTGAGTAATTAAAAAGTATGCAAGAAATATTGAAGACATTCGATATATTCAAGAAATATTGAATATTGACGAAATATTGAAGAAATTCTGAATATTACAGAAATATCGAATATTGAAGAAGTATTGCAGAAATGAAAGAAATATGAATGTTGACGAAATATTGAGGAAATTCTGAATATTGAAGAAAAACTATTCAAGATGTACTGAATATTAAGTAAATTCAGAATATTAAAGAAATATTGAAGAAATTCTGAATATTAAAGAAATATTGAATAATGAAGAAATATTGAAGAAATTCTAAATATTAAAGAAGTATCGAATATTGAAGAAATATTACAGAAATTTTGAATATTGAACAAATATTGAATATTGAAGAAATCCCGAATATTATAAAAATCTCGAATATTGTAAAAATATTGAGTAATGAAAAAGTATGCAAGAAATATTGAAGACATTCGACATATTAATGAAATATTGAAAATTGAAGAAATTCTGAATATTGCAAAAACACTGAGTAATGAGAAAATATGAAAGAAACATTGAAGAAATCTGTATTTGCACGAAATTACAAATTGTTCACGAGCAGTTCGAGTATCGTTTTCTGATGTTGCGCGGCCAATAGCTTTCTTATCAGGCCGACCAATGTGTACATTTTCTCGAATTAAAATGTGAGCCGCCATCGGCTATTAGATCTCCAAACAAAGGCCGCTAACGAGTACGTCTGCTATCTGACAATTACATTAAAAGGATTGGGTGAGTGGGTGGGTGGGGGGGGGGGGGCATTATGGGGCGAAACGTATAGGTCGAAACTGCTGATCCGCGACACGTGGCAGTATTTGTGTTGTAGCTTTCTGTGTGCACGTATGTGGACGTGAATGCCGGGTGTGAAACTCGAATTGACTGACCTTTATCTTCCCTAGGTCAGGCGATTGGGCGTGCCAAGAAATTATGAGTTTTGTATATTCAAAATAATGTGAGCACATTGTGGTTATCAAAATAATGTACACGCGAATATATCTCATGAATATATCAAAATAATATCTATTAGTGGATACTGCTTCTAAACTTTGTTGGTTCCTCAGGAAAAACTACATATTTTCTGTTTTTAGATACTGCGAAACGATTTTATTGAATTTTTGGTAACCTTCCATGGTCTCATCAGGATTTGCATCATTTAAAAAATGAAATAAAATTTAAGATATTTGTTAACGGATTGTTAACTGATCTATGAAGGCTTGTAACAAACTTGTTTGCCAATGATGGAATAATTTATTTGTTTCAGTGCCACATTTGAGAAGCCACAAATTGAAATTCTT
>JAQQRO010000141.1:0-10920 GCA_028454255.1 Halictus ligatus
CGAATGAATTTCGATGGTCACCGCGCCGGACGCATTAGCGCTAATGCGCGTTCATTCAGTCTTTAAGAAGGATCCGTACGAGCTCGGTGAAAGAACAGGGACTTTTTTCCCCGAAGATGAATCCGCCGACTGAAAATGATATACAGTGGTTTGGCAAGGTGATACGTGGGATCCCTTTCAAGCTTGTCGTCGTCGGTTGTCGTCGCGCTCTCTTTACAACGCTTCTACAACGCGGCCGACATCAATCTCGTCATTAGTCTTCCTTTTCCTCCGTCTCTTCTCGCTGGAGTGTCTTGCTAGACTCGCGCTGAAGTTATTGATAATTTGTCACAGAACCTCCGACTGCGAGCCATCCATCCTTCATCCGACGCGGCCACGGACGAACCCGTTATTCTGCGATAACTTCTGCCAGATCGCTGAGCGGCGTTTACTTTTCGGTGACCTATTATGATGGACGATCGAGCGATTCGCGGATGATCGATCCGCTGCGATCGTTGGTCCGCTGCTCCATAGCCCTTTTTATTTTTTCATTCCGTGTCGTCGCGAGTATCTTCTTTCAGGGCTAATGGCTCGAGCGATCGTCGAATCCGAACGGGGAAGTTTCCAACAATTTTCTCTTTTATGTTAAAACATCGATAGCCTCGTATCGCGTTCCTTTTCAGAGTCAGCTGTAAGTATACTTTCTACATTTCTGTTGGCCAGAAACAGTTAATATCCGTTTCATTCTACCAACGGTGCCACAATAGTTCATAACTGAAATTCATCTTCGTACGATAGACTTGGCGGTGAAGCAGTACGTTAATTATGAATCATTCTTCTCTGGATTTTCTTGTATTCCTCTAGGCCCCTTTGGCGATCCTTCTTCTTTGGATTTTCCCGCGCATTCTTAGTCTCGCACGATTATGTATTCGACGATGAGTCCCTATTAATAGCTCTGTCTTCACGGAAAGTCGAGTCGGACGCGTTCTCGATAGATCAAGAGAAAAAAAGGGAGCAGAAGAACAGCCGGCGAACGAGTGAATACCAGAGGAAACAGCTTCCCCGCCCTGAGACGCCCCCTGTCCGTCATCCCCTTCTTCCCATTTTATTTCCCAGCGTGACCCCAACGATTTTTGTTCCGTTCTCTCCCAGCCACCTACCTGGACATAATTACAATTGACGAAACAACCGCGTGAAACGTATCTTTTCATTCCACCGACGTCTCCCGTTATTAATTTGCTACACGGAATTGATCCTCGAATTCCACGCTTGACAGATTGAATCTTAACCGATGTCCGAGACATTTCGTTGCGGAATATCGCCCGACAATATAAACATTCCACACAGACTCGGGCATTCTTAATACATTACTCACCAACAACCGGACCCGTCAAAATAACTGGTACCTAATTTTTTCTTTCGCAATTGCTTATAATATGTTCTCGTCAGAAATTTTTCAGCGAACTTCTTTATTGAAGCACACGTTACAATACAATTTATATGTAGTCTGAATAGAGAGTTTACAAAGTAATATACATCGGTCGCATTTATATATTACTTAACAGTACACATTATTACAAAGCAATATACATCGGTCGCATTTATTCTATTATTACATTACTATTTATATACTATTTAGCAGTATACGTTATTATAAAGAAATATAAATCGGTCGTGTTTACTGTATTATAACATTACTATTTATATATTATTTATATATTACTATTTATACAATAAAGTCTGAGTATAATGACTTACGCTTTCACGACTTTATTAACCCTTAGAACTCGAATGGCGACTGTAAGGCGCCACTAAAAATTCCTGTATCATTATTAAAAATATTTTTCACATTATTAAATTTGTTTGTATTTAATAAATTACTAAACATTTCAGTACTGTACGAGTAAATTGCACCATTTTCGTATGTATAGCATGAAAAAATATTTATAGAAAGGAAATATTCTAGGTCGGAAGAAATGTTTCGATAACGTCTTTCGATAACGAAACGTTATTGACCGGGAACATCACATGATGTCTTTCGATAACCTAATGTAATTGACGAAGTATTATACCTTCAAATTGTGGTTACTGTTTACCATTTGTCTTCGTTAAATTTACAATTCAAACTGTAAATATATTATTGAGAAACTCTTAGATTATAAGCAAACGTGGTAAGATCAAGTTGTTTTACATTTTTCCAGTTAGGACGCGACATATAAATCGTTATTCTTAAATTTTTAGAAATGGCCCATTGCGAACTTTTTGAAGAAGAATTTTGTGAAGATAATTTGTCTGACTGTCCAAGTGACGTCTCTGTTAGTGATGCAGGATGTGATGATGCTGGATGCTGAAGTTTATTTAGATTGTTTTAGTTCTACATTTAATTACGAAATAATGTTTGGTGACATTAGATAGCTCCTGCGTAAAATTTCCGGTCAACAATGTGTTAAAATGGCTTCGAGTGCAAAGGGTTAACCGAGGAAATGAAGGAGAATACAGTTACCCTCCCTCTGTCGCTACCAGATTAGTCACGTGACATTGCGGCACTTACGAGTCAAAGACGAAACGCGTCACGTGACCGGGCCGCGGCGGGAGCGTGGGGGAATAGCCTCGCAGAAGGGGAAGGTAGAGTGGGAGACAAGTCTTAATCTGGTGACACTGGGTAGCAGCGAGCATAAGCTCGATCGATCGTCGATACGCATGAGCGAAATATCGATGTGGTAAACGACTCCGGCTTACGCCTCGAACTCGCACAAGTTCGTAGAATTATATCAGTATTCGCATACACTGAGAAATTTACAGTTGATACATTAATGTGCAGATTGATAGGATCTCGTGTCTGTAATTATTTTTACAATTTTAATTTTCCTCATTCGTGATTCATCATTTCTGACTTTTCTCTGCAAGTTTCGACGCTGCTCGAAGCGTTAGTATGGAACGTTTATAATCAACTGGACGTTATTGTGTACACGCTCACTGATTACGCAGTCGTAGCAATTAACAAGCTTAAGGATTCAGGATAGTCTGTACTCACGTTGCGGGTTATAGATAACAACAAGTTAATTATGAAAGTGCGGTTGTTAGTGCAAATTAGGAGCTGTAGATTCAAGCATTCAAAGGAACGACAGAATTATTTTATTCAGTAAGCCAACCAGATGCATTATGTTAAACAAAATCGGGAAGAGAAGTTGCAGGCGTTCAACTAGACCACGAAGTGTCAAGAGAAGACGAGCTATCTCGACCGTCGAGCGCTCTGGAAAGTCGTGCAATGATTTCCTAATAAAATTATCAGGCCATCAAAGGCTCGTTAGGGGGGCAGTGTCGAAACGTTCGAAGGATCAGGAAAGACCAAGAGAAGTTCTTCGCGTTCGTTCGAAAGGTGGTGAGAAAGGGGGAAGGAGGCGATTCTCGTTTCACGATAAACCGTCTGGTGCCCCTCGATTTCATGATTTAGGGGATCGCCTCGAAAGTACCACTTTTATGCCATTCCGCTACCAGCCGATCCCACAAGTCATTTCCACACCTAGGCATTAAGAGAAACGAGCCGAGCCGAGCCGAGCGGAGCCGAGCGGAGCAGTGCGGAGCGGAGCAGAGGGAGACAGAGAAAGAGAGAAAGAAGGGAACCACGAGCCACGAGCAGACTGTCCGTGAACGGATCACAGCTGCGCGCCACGAAATTGCAGCTTACGAACCAGCCGGGAATCGTTTCGACCGTTTAATCGCGGTAATGGTAGCCCACGCGACGGAACAAATTTTCCGGGCCGCGAAGATTACGATGCTTTACACGCTCGATAAAAGTTGCCCGCCGATCTCCGCTCGTCACTGTCCTTCTGGCTATGATTAGGCGGTTGTTAGGGGCCGACGTTCGCTCTTACGCTACTGTTGGCATCCACCCCACGATCGAAACCAACTTCGCGAAGTTTTATTTATCGAGTGTCCATAGACGTTCGGGAGACATCGTCTATTTGCATTCAGCCGGGCCCGTACAATTAACGTCACACGCATCCATATTTATCGCTAGACACCGGATGTTGTAAATTCATAACCCGAGATAAATTCACCTTACGTCCGAGTCCGCGAAACGTAATGAAATAAAACCCTCAACGAGAACAAATAGAACTTTTATGCTAGCTCAGGGTTAATAAAATCCCCGGGTTTACGAATGGACGCTTTTCCTTCACGCGCGCGCGGCTCTCGGTCCCCTGAAAAATCCTGATTTACATAAACATTCGCGGACCGTTGCTCGTTTATTTAAGCACGGATTGTACGCGTTTATGGCTCGTGTCGGCGTAAAAAACCTGATGCGGTAAAACACTTAATAAACGTCGGAGTGTTCCGGTGTTCGTATAGTCCCGAAGTATCCCATATCGGCCAGAAATCATGCTTATGATTTAAGAACAGATGGAAAGTAATTGTTTGTCGATCTTGGAGATCGAACGCAGGAGAGCCTCGTGGAACTGTCCCAGGCTGAATATACCGATGTTCTTAAATTTCTTTAATCTGTCCACAGCTTTAAGTTGTATGTTTCCATCGTTATCATAAATGCTTAAGGGTCAAGGGTAGTCACGTAACTTTTGCAGAGCCAACAGGTCGTTAACTGCTGTATAATTTCCGTTTACAGCCTTCAGACACAGACTTAAGATCCGTCTTGGTCTTGATCCGACTAGTCTTAAGTCTGTGACTAAACTTGTCACATTTGTTGCTCTGTGTTATCGATATTACGAATTCTGACACCAGAAACGTACTTCAAGTTTTTGGCTTTATTTCGCAAAGAATCAAGAGAAAGTATAACTCAATTTGTTGCTGGAGATATTTTCTAGCGCGCGCTACTCTCGATCTCATCCAGAAAACTCATCCATACTTCTAACACTTATATTACAAAATATCTGCATAATTCCTCTTTCGAATAAGTCCTTTCCCAGCGAAAAGTATTCTCATATAAGGACGAAAAGTTGAGGCACGTGAAACCATTTTTTGCCTAATTTTGTCGGTAACGTGGTCACTCTACCTTATCGCGAATCTACGGGGTCTTTGCCCTTAAATTTTCGGTCTACAGTGAATTCTCGTTACGAGTCAGTGCCAACCTTACGATTTGGAGTCAGTGGAACTACCCAAAGACGAAAGACGATAGAAGAAAGACATTTTCTCAGCCTTCGTGTCACTATCGGTTAGTAGTCATACGCTTATGACTTCTAGACAGATGTGACTCTTAGGTTTCCAGCGTGCCCTGTGTATTTAAAATGCGACGCTCGGCGAGAACCTCACATTTCGTTTAAGAGTCAGTCACCAGAACCGCGCAACTGACTAGTAACGAGAAGTCACTGTAATTATTATAATTTTGTACAGCTAATTGTGACATTCGAACCACTGTGCATCGTGTCGAATGCTCGCGGGCTATCAACGAGGAACTACCAAGAAAGGAGAACGAGGAGAAGGCAACGGAGCTTTAGGATCATCCTGCAATTTTCCTAAAGCGATTACGCGACCCGGCCCACGTTCTACATCGGCTCTTCAGAGTCGATGTAAACAAACCCGCCGGACAAATCCGCAAAGTCGCCCGGACCTTCTGACGAAGCAGAAAGCCCGTCTAATGATACGGGCCGGGCTCCGGGCTCCGGGCTCCGACGAACAGCTAGATGCAGAGAAGAGAAGAGAGGAGAGGTGAGAGTCAAGAGAAAAAGGAAAGAGAGCGCGTCGGAGGATCGGTTTCTTTTCGACGCGAGACCGCGGATGATCAGCTCGCCCTCGATGGTCGGCGGGGTGATCAAAGATCCCGAAGCTTGTGCTCGTAAGAGCTGGGAGGCGAGCCCGGACCAAAAGGGAGAATAGGACGAGAAAAATGTCGGGAGAAAAAAGGACGGAGAAAAATCGAAAAAATATTGCGGGTGTCGGGGCTGCTGCTGGTGGAAGGAGGATCACAGGGTGAGGCGACAACCCGTGACCAATCTGACCCTAAATCAACTGACGCGCGCTTCGTGCTCGATCACCTGCGCGTGTACCAGCCGAAGAGCCTGTGTAAACGATATCGCGCGACCGATGCGAATACGCTCGAGAAAGTATCAGGTGAAACGGAGCGTCGCGCACGATTCGTTCGAGGCACTCACGATCCTCGGCGTTCTGTTCCCTTGGGGCCGATAAGGCCCCCGTTGCTGGACGTGGTGGAGGAACTGCGGCAAATTTCGAATACTAGCTTGCTAAGTAATTAGGTCGATAGCTGTTTCGATTTCGAGCACATCAAATGAATACATCGACCTTGGTGGATCGTGAAATCGATTTTTTGACAATACTTCTATTCGATTGTAGAACATTTGAACTGTACGCCGCAAACATTTCTTTCGAAATTAGTGAAATCGATTGCAAGTACGCTACATTGTTCACGCGATAAGGGATAGATACAGTGATTTCTCTATATATGTCGCCAAGGCCAGGATGACAAAAGTCGCGGAATTATCCCCACTACTGCGGGGTGTATCCCGCGAAGGGCCATGAAGCACGACGGGCCTCGGATGTCGAGGAGTGTAAACACGGCTCGGGTATGTCTCCTGGACGATACACGACGCTGGCAAGACCCGTGTTGTTGACATATATCGAGAATTCACTGCATATGTACATTATCACGGTTCACTATCAGAAAAAGTAAAGAAGGACCTACGCGAAATTACCTACATCAGTGGAAGGAGTACCGTATGGTCCAGGAATCGACGATTCGGTATAAGTATGTATTTATCAGGGATATTTGTTCAAAACTTTAAAAGCGTTTTCCTGGAAAGCTAATAAACCAATTAGGTTGAAATTTTTCGCAAAGCTTCATCAGTACAATTATCTAGTACTTGCGATTTGTTTTAAGTGTTATAGCGTCTTTCTTACGAATAAAAAAGATCTCACATTTAGAGAAGAAATTGATAAATAAAGAACGCAAAAACAGGTAACAATTTAACAACGAACAGCTTACCTTCTAAATCTCTCTCTGCGATTGTCAGGTAAATCGCGGCGTTCGCGGCTATAATAGCGCGAAGCTTTCAGCGCTCGCGCGTACACGCATTTTCGATGCGTTCCCGTTCGCGTATGTAGCTCCGATTTCCGGTGAAACGATCAAAATCCTCCGGTTCCGAGCGGAAAATTTGAAAATGCCGCTAACGAGCCCAGTGTACAGATGCGGCTCGGTTGGGTAGCATCGGCGCGCCGTCCATTTTATTATTCCCGGCGCGATTCCGTGTGCGAGCAGCGCGGAATATTACCAAGCTTCAAATATTTGCCCGCACGTTCATACGGAATCCCCCGGTCGGACGGAATGATAACCGGCCGTGCAACATGAATGTCGGGCCCGCGGATGCGTCCGCCATTTTCTTCGTCCTCGTTCCACCGCGCCGCACGGAAACGTTAATGCGTAAATTATGGAAAGCGAGCGCAGCCGGGGCAAGGGCTCGCGAGCTGGTTTGAAATTGAAACGGGACCGGGCCTCGTTAGAGACGATCTTCACCGAGAATGAGTCAATTTCTGTGCCCTGCTCCGGCTACCAGATTACCTTGCGGCGATTGAGTCTTCAGTTCGACGACTCGTTAGAAACGATTCAATGTTGACCTAAAACCGACGGGGAGCGCGCAGCCGGACTGTAACAACCGAGAAAAACGCGAAATCGGAGCTGAATCAGTTAATGAACCAGATAAACGCTATTTTATGGAACCTTGTGAAGCTTGTATGCTAACCTCGTTACGCTCAATGTATTCATTCAGAGTAATTTTTGATGTTGGTACGAATGCGTGCTGTGAGCGGAGATAAAGCGGAAACGAATTAAAACAGGTAGAAACCAAACAGTATCACGCAACCAAAGACATGTGGTAAGAAATTACAATTAAAGGGAGAACAATATTGTAAATAATGATTAACTTCGGACGATGCAAACGTCTCTCTGCCATAACGATTAAAACGTATCGATAGAAGGGGTTATGTATATGTTTCGTTGCGAAGAAGAATGAGAATGAAACAGAACCATAGGTGGCGTACAAAGTCTCCTTCTCGATGGTCCACCGAGTTAATAACTCATTTGTAACGGGCAGACAAAAACTAAGACATTGAACAATTCCGTAACGAGGGACCGCTAAACTTCTCTCGTTCGGATAACAAATCTCCGGTAACTCCGGACTGAATTCCCCGATCCGAATCAGGGGGCGGGTCATTCCTCACAATTTGTCGGCCATTACTTCAACATACGCCTAATATTATTTACAAAAAGCCGCGATATGGTTGCGCCGAAAAAAAGATACCGGCGGGAGTACGAACCGCGGCGCTTATTAACCGGCCGACGTATGCATCATCGCGGAGCGGAGGACCGGCGCGCATTAAAGATAAAGTTCGTCGGTAAATCAGCGCCTGGCCCGGGACGTATGCTGACAATCTCGGCCGGCGCATAAACCGTAATCGACGTTTATTAATCAGAATCTCCTGGTTCGTTCCGGGAATAAATAAAAAAGCGGGGCGGAGAAAAAGATCCACCAGTAAAGAAACCGTCCGCGTTTAAACGAACGCGCGTTCCGCTCCGCGGGGCGAAATTTGTCTAGAGCGCGCGCACCGCGACGCTTCGTCGAGCAGAATTATGGTTGGACCGCGTAAAAAATCGGCTCCGATCCCCGGGCTATTTCAAATGTAAATACGTCCCGCGGACTGCGTTTCTTTCTCCTGTAATTATCTTTCTCTCTCTCTCTCTCTCTCTATCTCTCTCTTTCTTTCTGTCGGTCGCATCTTCGCGAAAATTACAAGCGTCGCCTCCCGCGGCGCTCCGCGTCGTCGCGTGGGTCCGCGAACGTCCTCGTGGATTATTATCGCGAAGGAAACGAAGATGAGTCACGGGATGCCGCAGGGAAGACACACTGGTCCTCGGATACACGCGAATCCGCGGAATTCGGCCGGCCAAGGAACGCAGAAGCGTTTCGCGTGATCGTCCGATAAATTAGGGGACCCCCGTGTCTTTATGGACTCGCCGTTCCGAGTATCGCTCTGGGAGGAGTTATTATGTTGCCCGGTGTAATTTGTGTTTGGACGGGAATTAATAAACGCCCGGGCCTGCGGTGAGCCGCGTTTCGGGACGGTCGCCCGGCTCAATTGACAATTTTAATGTTCCTTACCCTTGTCGCGGGTTTGGAGGACAATTTTTATCTTGCATAAAGATCCGCAGTCTGATAATTGACTTCGTGACTTCAATCTTGAAATAGAAAAGAAGACGACTATAAATTCACAATCTTCTCCGAAAAGGAACTTTATAGAACGTATGCACGAGGAATTGTGGTTAAGACAGGTAGGTTCACCTTGGTAGTGTCACGTCCGGTGGTTCGACCATGAACGAATAAACGCGTAAAATAAAGAATTAGTATTAGTTATTACAGAAAGGCCTGATGATGTCATGCGAGGAAATAGAATAAGAGTAAAGTATACGTTAGCAACTCTACGCAGTTAGGAAGTGCAGAAAAATACTTCGACTTGCATTCCTGCAAAACGCGCAGATACAGATCAGCTTACAGATTAGAAACAAACAAAGAAGTGTCCAATTATGCCGAACTATAAGAAAAGACGTAGATTTCATCCTGGCAACACGCAGCTGACTAATCAAGAGACATCGAGAAGATTAGAAAATGCAAACTCCTAAACCAGCAGTTTTGAGAAACAAAGGACTCTGCCACATTATAAAAAGGGAAGGAACTCCCCGAAAGGAAGTCAGTTCAGTCAGTTGTCACGTCCGGTCACACAGTTCAAGCAGACAGTAGAAATCTATACAACTAGACACGTCGTGCCAGTAACAAATAGTAATTCTTATACCCGCGAGTTTCGGTAAATCAACCACGCGAAGTGTTTATCGGTGCCCGGCGCCCAGCGGCTAACACTTGCGAGCGCCCCTGAAAATCAACCACTTCGATCTGCGAGTGCGCCTCCTGAAGACGACAACCAATTTGCGAGCGTCTCTCGATCAACGATTCGGTAAAATACTACTATTATTATTAAACGAAACATTTGTAAGCTCTCTAGCTTATGCGCTATATGAAATTCCTACTTGTAAAGTCGATCTGATTCAGCGCCAAATTCTGAATAAATCAAACCTTTTGTTGTTTTTTTGTAAAATCTCGAATACGACTCATTTAACCAGTCCTCAATTTCCCGAACCGAAGCCGGTGAATGCAGGTAGGTTCGAAACTGCGCCTCATCCCCAGAAACTATAATCCGCCCCATCTGGGACGTAACAGTAGTGAAGCGGACCCACGTGATCGCGGGTCTGATCGCACGGTAATCGAAGGGTGCACGGGGGGTAGAGAGCCAAGATTTGTCAAGCAGGCTCTCACTAATTTCAGGTGACGCGCAATAAAAGCGTCGTCGAGTGTATCTCAAGGAGTAAGGAGGGTTATTTATCGTTCTGGAAATTGCGAGGAGCTTCTGCGGAGTTAATATCGTCGGAGTATAATTCTATCTTTATAATGACGACGATCTTTTCTCGCGGACGAGTCCAAGCATATTGCCGGTAGTTTATTTTCTACTGGGAAATTTACGTTCTCCCGAGGCCCTTGGCCTCTCTGGTCTCCGCTGGAATTTTTGGTAAACAGCCTCTCGTTACGTTTTAATCATTCCTTTCTCTCTCTATGGCAGGGCATTTTGCACCGTTTCCTTTGCTTCCAGCATCCTCCGAGTTCGGTCGTGTGCTTCAATCGATTGTTTAGATACCTGTCTGTTCAAAAAGTTCGTAGAATAATTCTTTACTAGCACCTCGACAACGCTGTGGAACCATTCGCTCATAATCGAATCTCTGTTATAAGATAGACTTGAATATGCCCATATTTCTTTCGATCGTCACGTGTCTTGAAAAATGTGCGACGCAAAAAAGAATAGAGGTAAAAATTGATTTTATGTATTTTGTTGCTTCAAATCATGATACACAGCGTAATGTCCAGAGAGTTCATG
>JAQQRO010000142.1:0-10900 GCA_028454255.1 Halictus ligatus
AACGACCCTTACGAGCGAGATATAGGGCTGAAATTTGGTAGGAACGGTACTTTTTCGGTAAGCTATCGAAGGAGCCATTTCCGGTCAAAATCGGCTGAAGGTCATTTTTTACTACCTTTATCCGGATATTCCACTTTCACTGTAGTTTGTTATAATTTTTCTTCTGCGGTCTAATTATGATAACGGATGACAGGTAACTGGGAGGAAGCCTGGGCGGAAGCATTGGCAGATCGCGAAAGTCAACGATTGACCGAGGACCACTC
This sequence comes from Halictus ligatus, assembly GCA_028454255.1. NCBI lineage: Eukaryota > Metazoa > Arthropoda > Insecta > Hymenoptera > Halictidae > Halictus > Halictus ligatus. The sequence continues at coordinate 264 of JAQQRO010000142.1, forward strand.
GGTGGCAGAGAGGAAAATATCAGGCCTAACTCACAGCATACATCGGTACCTGACTGTCGGACTGGTCGCCGACAGGATGTTCCTCGATTATTACAACAACACCAACTACGAGCAGTACCTGTTGACGATCATGAACATGGTGGCGGACTATTACCACGACGCGACCACCGGCAATCAAATAGACGTGATCCTCGTCCGCATGATTTATTTGGAGAAGGAGAAGGAGGAGGTAATGCGAGAACAGGGAGACATTTCCTTATCTTTCCTTCCATATTCTACATTTTTGTATTATGATTCGCTTTCTTCTATTCTTGTCTCAAGCGCTTGTATTACAGTGATTTCTCTGTATATGTCGCCAAGGTGTGGATGATAAGCGTCGCGGAATTATCCCCACTACGATCAAACGCCGAGGAGTGTAAATATAACACGGCTCGTCATATATGTCGGTGTTGTTGACACATATCGAGAATTCATTGTAATTCGTAGGGATTACGCGTAATCAAATTAAATGCAGTCCCGAATCAAACTGAACATAATATTTTACAAAAAGTAGAATTATTAATGCATAGCGAGTATTTTACAAACACGTTCTTCCAGTAGATAGATTTGCGCATTAGTCCCGCGGCCGAAGAGGCGCTGCTTAGTTTCACGACGTGGGCCGAGAAGCTGAAGCCTCCCGACGAGAATCACCCTAATCACTTCGACGCGGGCGTCCTGGTGACCAGGTAACAATATCCTTCGTTTCGAGATCCTTCACGTTTCTCGATCTACCTTCCTAGTTCAGGTCAGCTTGCGAGTTCATTTTAGGAATTTTTTCTCGAAAAGTTAACGAACTGTCCACATCGAGACTTTGCAAAAATATTTATTCGTATTTGAAGTACTCTTATAATATTTCTCAATCAAAAGTAATCAGATTTGCGGGAGTTATACATTTTTTTACAGAGTATGGTTTGAAAAACATGGGTCGACGATCACCATGATTCCGGTCTTTCTACTAATCGGAAACAAATAATTCGTGTTGTTTGTTAATCAGTATGAATGTAGTTATGGCCCGAACCAAAAGAAATTCAAAATCTTGACTATTCACAAAATGGCGGCATTTCGGATTCAAATGACCGACTTTTTAAATATTACTCGACCTTTAGGACGATAAAAATATAAGAAAAAATCGACGAATTTGAAAAAATTTTGTTACGTACGATAACAGGATATGTGCTGAAGATACTCTAAAAATTTCAAGTTTGTCGGTAAACTGGAACTTGAGATACCGTGGCAAACGTATCGAAGAAAAGTGGTTTCGCGAAAAACGCGTTCACAGGTTCAACTAACAATATCTCGTAACGCGATCTGCATTGTTCAAACGTCTGTAGCTACGTTAATTTTACGAAGAGAAACAAATACTTCTGCAGGCATATTCTACAACATTTATATGTAAAGAAAATGTAAAAAAAGTAAAATCGTTTTTTTGAATATGAAAAGTCGGCGCATCCCCCTAAATTGAATGCACATATGTCTCAGGTACGACATTTGCATGAACGGCAATGAATGCAATCTGCTTGGTCTGGCGTATGTGAGTATGGTCTGCAAGAAAGAGAGGGCAGGATGTATCAACGAAGACACCGGGCTGACTCTTGGAATCACGATCGCTCACGAACTTGGCCACACGTACGTTCTCATTGACAAATAAGAAGTCGTTTTACGATATTTTTACATGATGTGCCCAATGAGAAACTGAACACCCATTCTGCCTTCAAGCGTGCTGCAAATATTTTCGTTAATGAATTTTCTACATATTTGAAAATCGAAGGCTCCCCGTTGTAACGATGCCTTACGAAATTAATGTACGATTTGTTTGGTGGTCGGTGTTATTTCAAAATCCGGTTAAAAAAAAAGCGGTGGTTGTATTTCATTGATGAAGATTGGATCCATTTTGGACGGTTTTTCCAGGTTGGGCTGCGCCCACGATGAAGGGGGGCCGAACGCGTGCGAACCGCAGGACAAGGACACAAGTTACTACATCATGTCTCCGTACCTCGGTCCTTTTACCATCCGATGGTCCAATTGCAGCACGAAATTCATGACTGAGCTCTTCAGGTTAATCCGATTTGGAGAAACCAACTCTCGAGCAGTGTCGCCGGATCGAGAAAATCGAGGGGAATACAATGAACCCCCTCCCTGATGAGCAGAGTAATACGTGACACGTTGCGCGTGCGCGACAGGGATTGAGTGGGATATCAAGCGTAACCTGTGATTCGCGCGCGGCACATCATGTGACCAGTGTACGGTCATAGTGAGGGGCGTTGGAGCGAGCTCATGGTGGGGGAATGGGATAGTGGAAGGGGAAAAGAGGAGAGGAGACAGATATCCAAATGGACATCTTCTGGCGACGCTGCTCTCGAGTGGCAGATATTTTTCAAGCGATCCGATCTAGATCGCGGATTTTATGCTTGTAGGCCAAAAATACCCGAAACGAATAGGTGCAATGCAGAACGGTACGAACAATTAAAGAATTTAAATACTACGATTACTACAATTATTGACACTTTAATGGCCGCTCACATAACATGTGTGTGATAGCCGGAACAACTGTTACTGTCCGCTCACACAACAAGTGTGTGATTAATAATTATCACACAAAGGAAAAATATCAAATTTCTTGTTAAATTGTTGTTTTTTGTTTTATGTGTACGTTCGCACATGTTGAATTATTTCGTGAATTTAATAAAGTTTTTTAAAATTAATTTTTGAATTATAGTGTTAAGAAAAGATACTACAGCATGCAGACAATTTTAATTATTGCATAGAAATCCGCAGTCTAATCGTAAAACGATCCGAATTAAAAGATTTAACGCTAGTTTCACGGGACAAAGTGACGCGTTTTAATATTTTTAATTCGCGATTACTAAGATTGTGAAGATGCATGTACGAGGAATCATCCAACAAATTTATTTCTTTGGGTACATATTATAAAAGAATGGCTAACATGCACACACGCATTCTCGTTATTTGTCTAAAATAACGTAAAATGGTTAGCGTTACTGTCCCGCAAGCCCGGCGTTAAATCTGCGCGGAAGTTGAGAGTTTACACTATTTGCATGGATATTTTTCAGCGCGGGATTAGGCGACTGTCTGTCCAACAGCCCGAGAAACCCACCAGAAAACTTCAAATTCCCGAACATGCTGGCCGGTGCTATGTACGGCGGTGACTTCCAATGCCAAAAGTCGTTTCCTGGCTCGACACAATGCAAAACCACCGGAGTATGGTTGACCCTTATTTTTCCATTTTAGTCGTACATTGTATACCCCCGGTCATAAGCGTCGACAGAATTTTTAACTGTTTCTCCTGGATTCGCAACTTCGAATAAACGCACCGAGTCGTTTATAATTATATATCGTGCGTATATACCGTGCAATATATCGAAGATCTGTCAGACATGTTTATTCAAAGTTGCAAACCCAAACGCGTGTTGAACAGTGTTATTGGGACATTTTCAGAGCTGGTTTTTACTCGATTTTTTCCCGAATTGTAAAACGCACAAACCTGACTTTGCTAGACAGTCTAATGTTCCGATTGTTCACTGTATCCCGCCGAAATGTCCCAAACACTTATGGTCGGGGGCGTAGAATATGCGACGAAAGGGAAATCTTGTTTCAGATAGACCAGTGCGAGTACCTGTGGTGCTCCGTGAACGGCACATGCTATACACGAAAAGTACCGCTGGTCGACGGGACCAAATGCGGTGAGAACAAGGTGCGGTACATAAAGATCATGCTACATCGATCACACGTATACAGGCTGCGGATCATTATGCAAAATAGAGATTGTCTGCATCCGTTGCGAGAAGCGGAAGCCGCCCAGTACTTCTCCTTCCCTTTTTAATTATTTTCAAACATCAACAACGCTGGTGTTCTCGAGCTGGTTGCTTCAACCGGAAAAAGAACGATTTCACAGGAAGAAACGAAATCTGAAGTGTAAAATAAAATTCGTTCAAACGGGACGTCAATTCTCGAAAAAAAAGAAAAATCTTTTGTGTCTTCGAAAAATTTTATACACGCTTTAACAGCTGACGAATTACTTAATCTTCATTCCTTTCAGGTTTACATTTCTCAGGTTCAAAGTTTGTATACATTTTTTAGGACACCCTGTAGTGCGTGATATATAGCATGCATAGATATTGGCAAGGCATAGAGTCGACGTTAAAATTGAAATTAATATTGACATGATCGGATGCACCAGTCGATTCCTATTCGATAACAAAGCCTCGGACAACAAAATTTTATTTCACGTTTTCCACATATTTTTTTGACACGCAGATTCACTGATTTTCCAGATTTACCATTTGCAGGTACAGTAAAGGCTTGATCTAAGCCGAACAGAGCTACACGATCTCAGTCAGTTCGCCTATCCTCTCCACTATACACCATAACGCATAATTACTACTAATCCAATTACGAGACTTCTTTATGTTTCATTATTTTTTTATGGGTCTTTCACCAACTTATTTGTGGCATTTTTCGGATTCTAATGACACTTAAAACCATACAATTTGAACTGTATTTAGTCAAAGAATATAGTAGCCCTGCACGATCTATGTCACAGCAGGGACCCGGGGACGGGGCTCAGATCAAGACTTTACTGTGCACTGGAAACTGCCTGTGCATCGAGACAGTTGTCAGTCATCTTTCATTTTATTCCATCTTCCAACTGTTTCGATGTGCAGCTGTTCATTTCCGCAAAAATGTATAAAATCCGCAATCCGATAGTGTCCCCTTGCACTTGCGAGTGTCGTGCTTAACGCGTTTCCGTTCTCCGCAAGATGGTTCACGCTTCTACTCTCGATTCTTCTCTATACTATCCGGCGGAATAACGCGACTAGCGAGCTCGCGTGTCCGTGGCGCAGAAGCCGCTGGGAAATCGTACATGCATTTCCATGCGGCTGCTTTGTCACGGTTTCCTTTGCGGGAGATTGCGGCCGCAGGATGAAACGCGGGGAAAGGCCAAGCGACATGGAATAATTTAAAATTTCCGAGATACGAGTGTTACGCGAACGTAAAACGCTTCTCGCAACTCGAAGAGAGAGAGAGAGAGAGAGAGAGAGAGAGAGAACAGGGAGTTTTTGTATGGACGCGTGGTCTCGTTGAGGTGCGCCGAATCTAGATTTTTCTCCATCATTCTCGGTGCTTGAAATATTTTAGAGAATTATCGCATTTTGGGATTTTTTCCTGCTTAAATCGTGACAGGTAGGCGAACGATTTTTACGTGGAATGATTGCGTAGACTCTCCTAAACATAACGGTATTTTTTTCACAGCATTACGAACAGGATGTTGTGCATCCACGAGAAAAATGAGTAGGCGTTCAAAACGGCAAAAACATTAGATGTATTTAAAAATACTGTTACACCATTTTAAACCTGTTAAACGTATTAAGACGAAATCTATTTCTTGCACTTCTGGCAGACAATTTTTATTTTGCATAAAGATCCGTCTAATTATTATCCGTCTAATAATGAACGTTTAAACAATAATTTAGCAGTTTTACGAGAGCGAACATTAATTTCGATATTGACCTAGCTGTTTCATCGGTTTTATTTGTAGAGTACAGTTGGAATGAGAAATATATCGAACAATTTCCTAGAAAAGACTGCTTAGAATTTTGAGAAATTTCGAAATAAAAGATCTGAAACGATTCGATCGATTTCACATCGAAACCGATAAGCAAATTGCGAGTAGGCAAATTCCTTTCGGATGCAATTACGCGACACGCAAAATAAGGTCGGCGAGGTATGCAGACGCGTACGTAACTCAGAGACCGGATAATGCTAGCAAAGAATGCTTGTGTATTCAGTGGTGCATCCACAAGGAATGCGTGGAAATGGGGGTCCGGCCGAAGGCGGTGCACGGTGGATGGGGTGGATGGTCTCCCGCGGCCAGTTGCAGCCGAACCTGCGGCGGCGGCCTGAAAATTTCCGAGCGGGAATGCAACAAACCAACGCCGGCGAACGGGGGCCGATTCTGCATCGGAGAAAGAAGGAAGCTGACCATTTGCAACACTCAGGTGCGAACATCCCTCGCGACGCCGCGTTCATTATTTCCTTTACCCCCTTCGTTTCGCCCCCGTTGATTCGCTTATTTTGCGGTCTTTGAACCTTCGTTCGCTTCGCTGGCAAATTGCTCGCACGAATAATTACAGGTTCAAAGCAATTCCTGCAAATTTCCCTACAACGATCACTTAGCAAAGAGAATTATTTTTTACAATTGCCAGAATGTACTTCGACTGCAACCAGAAGTTTGAAAAGGTCAATTTGACCGGCCGTGGTAATAGGAATACTGTTAATTATTTACCATAAAACAAGTGTTCGATTGTAAGAAAATGTCGAAGCAATTTACTTTCAAAATGTTATTTAACACTTTGTAAAGCGACCCTAAATGTTCGAAATATTGCAACTTGAGGTTCCTCGTTTAACTTTGCATTTAACGTAAAATCATGTTCCCCTCTTCCCGATAATGGACACTTGCGGTAAAAATTCGCGTTTCGTTGCTTCAGCTTGCTATTTCTCTAAGTTACGTAATTCCGAAGCAGAGTTTCAGTTGTTTTACTCGTGGGCCGACCAGAAGGAATACCGTTCGGCATTAATTAGAGAACACGAGGATCTTTTTCCTCGTTCGCTGCTCTGTTTTATGGTTTCTGTGTAATTTCGTGGATTTTGTGGTTTCGCAGCCGTGCGACCCGAAGAAACCGCCGCTCAGAGCGGTCCAGTGCTCGATGTACGACAATAGAAAGGTGTTCGTGGACAATGATCTTCACACTTGGAAGCCAATCATGGACAGGAGCAACCCTTGCTACTTGGCCTGCGTCAACGAGAAGAACGTGAAAGCGATACTAATCAAATCTGTAAATGACACGACACCCTGCAATGCCGGAACGAACGACATGTGCATCAACGGCGTCTGCAGGGTGAGCGAATCTCTCAAACCTGATGTCAAACTACAGCGATTTCTCTATGTATTTGGCGACGTACATAAAGAAATCAAGCCTTCGGGCTTCGATGATAAATGTCGTGGAATGATCCCCACTACCGCGCGGGGGTACACCCCGTGATCACCGGTGGCTGTACGGTTTCGGATATTGTTTTTAAACTATCGTTCGATCCGTCGTGTAGAAATCGGTGATCACAATTTTCCAGACCACAATCTATGCTGTTCCAGAAAGTGAGCTGCGATTGGATCCTGGATGGCGCCGCAGTGGACGATAAATGCGGCATATGCAAAGGAGACGGCACCAAATGCAACAAAATAAAAGGAAATGTTAATAGCACCACAGTGCGCAATAAAAGTGCGTTGCGCTTCTTCCGCCTATCAATTCACAATTATTGGACCGTGGATTTTACGCGTTTATAAGAGATTCGAGAGAATTTTATTTTTCATTTGTTATAATTATTAACGCGAGGAACGCGTTACGAACTGCTTCGCACAGTTAACCGAGACCGAATTTTTATTTTGCTCTTTGCGAAAACGGGCGAGCGGGAAACGAAACTGTAAAAGTGTCAGAGTGAATTGAGAATGCGTTTAATTTGTATTCGACATTTTAAAATGACTGAAAGCATTGACTGAGACAATTTTTATTTCGCATAAAGATCCGCAGTCCAATGATAAAGAAATAAATAAATAATATGTATTTCTACAGATCGCATCGAGATAGTGAGACTTCCGAAAGGCGCCCGCAGCGTCACCATTGCGGAAGCACTTCCGAACCAAAACATGATAGTGGTGTCACATGCGAATGGGGGAAAACCCTGTGTCAACTCTTTAAAGTAATTATCCCCGCGGTTATGGTTCGAGTCGTAAAAGAGTGATGAAACGTTTGCCTGCTATATTAAACATTACACTGCCGTCGGAGGATACGCGTTTTACGCGCTTTTCCATCATTCTTTTATCGCAGTTTTGAATGGTCGAGCGGCGATTATGAGTGTGCGTCCTCGATAGCGATTTATACGCATCCCGAGCCCCAGAAGGAGCAAATTGACATTAAAGGTCCTCTTAGTGAAGAAGTTCTGGTCGAGGTAAGTGTACACTGCTAGCTTTCTTTTAGCAGAGTCCTTGAAAATATAAACAGAATATGAAAAGATAAGAAAGGATTGCATCGAATTTCCGCAGGGGCGGGTGAATATTTGTAAAAATTATTACAGGGAAATTAAATGGATTTTAAGGTTCGAATCGAGTTGAAAGAAAGAAAAATACAGGAACATTGAAATTAATTAGTGTTTCCTGCGGAAGTCTGTGCGCTGACGGTAATGAAACGTATCAGAAAAATTGAACTTCGTTTCGAACGAGTTCGAGAAATTCTGTAGTTCGATTTCTGCTTAATTTCGACTAGCTGATGAGAATATTGTGCAAGTAATAAGAACGATCTTTGCGCTTCCAGTACGAGTATCACGGCAGCTCACCGTTTGCTAACTTCGACGTGGTTTGGTCGTACTACGTGATGGGGTCGAACCCCTCTTACACACCAAAATATCTGTGGGACTTCACAGAGTGGTCGAACTGCAACGTAAAATGCGGCGGCGGCACGATGGTAAATCCTACTATCATCTAATTAATATCGCCCTTATCCCCCAAATCCGCCGAATCGACGATTTTCCCCAGAATCACACTCCCAAAACCGGCGGACATCAACCGAGACGTTCTGCAATTGTTAAAGGACAGTCTCCTCTCTGAAATAATCTGCATCGCTTTCTATACATTTGCTTCGTCTTGCAAGTACAGTGTCTACTCGATAATTGTCCAAAACACGGGACCACCCGGGGACAATTATCGGCTGGAAGATACTATTCCTTGCTATCCACTGCCTAGAAAAGAACAGCGAAGCTCGGTGTGAGATCACTACCAATCCAATAACAAAACTTCTTTATTCGCCATTATTTATTTTATTGGGCTTTCTCTAATGAAAATGATACCATATAATTCCGATGACGTTTACTTGTTTGACCAACGATGAAAGTTACTACCCATTACAAATATATTAACAGAAAATGAGTGTAAATATCATCCGAATTGTACCGTGTTTGGTATAATTTTAAAGAAGTTTTGTTATTTCGGTATTATGTTTACACTCCTCGTCGACCGAGACCTCTCGAGCTGTGGGTCCCGTCACGTGGTATACCCCGCGGTAGTGGGGATAGTTCTGGGACAATTATAGTCTTGATATGTGGGACACTTATCGAGTAGAAACTGTATAAGCCGTCCCGAAAGCACTTTTCGCAATGTGTAATTACATTGGTATTGTTTTCTGAGATTCTACTTTCGTAACCGCGCTGTTCGCTTACTCAGAATAATCTACGCTGAATTCGCATTGCGTGCATCAATCGAACGATCGTGGAACGATCATGTTCCAGTTGACCGCTCACCAATCGAAAACAAAGACTTTTCGATTGGTCTATCGAACAATCGAAAGGGCTGCAACAAGTAGCTGCTTCGTCGCGTTTATTCGCGTTTCCGGTTCGGTGCGTCACCAACCATAAATCAACCGGCTCAATTAGACGTTTGCCGGAGGATTTATTTCCTTTTGACACTTTCGGGTTTCCGTTCGCGTGCGTCCAGGACACTAAATCAGAGGGCAAGCGACACTGCACGAGGAAACGCGTGTTCACCGAGCAAATATTTCTCGATGCTAAATAAAGTCGAGTTTGCAAACGACGGATGGCAGGTTACGGGGCGGTATAAATAAGCGTAATCAGAGGTTCTCCTCGATAACTATAGATCTCGGAGGCGACGTGCATCGAGCAGAACGCTGGCAAAGTCACGCCGAACTTTTGCGATGGCATAACCAAACCGGAACCGAAGAGCAGGGTGTGTAATCCGCAGCCTTGTCCTGCTAAGTGAGCAAAATTATTCTACACTTTTTTCTCAAAATTATTTCCAACTAGTTCTCTATCACTTTTCGGAACAATAGAATTTTTGCTATTTTGTCTACTTCGTTCAAATTATTGGGGATTTTGTGAGCAAAATTGTTCTAAATTGTTATTCAAAATTATCTCTAAGTAGTTCCCTATCACTTTTTGGAACCGTAGAATTTTTGCTATTTTGTTTACTTCACTTTAATCCTTGAGGATTTTATGAGCAAAATTGTTCTAAATTTTTATTCAAGATTATATCTGATTAGTTTCCTACCACTTTAGAAACTGTAGAATTTTTGCTATTTTGTCTACTTCACTTTAATTCTTGAGGATTTTATGAGCAAAATTGTTCTAAATTTTTATTCAAGATTATATCTGATTAGTTTCCTACCACTTTAGAAACTGTAGAATTTTTGCTATTTTGTCTAGTTCACTTTAATTCTTGAGGATTTTATGAGCAAAATTGTTCTAAATTTTTATTCAAGATTATATCTGATTAGTTTCCTACCACTTTAGAAACTGTAGAATTTTTGCTATTTTGTCTACTTCATTCAAATTATTGGGGATTTTGTCAGCAAAATTGTTCTAAATTTTTATTCAAGATTATTTCTGATTAGTTCCCTACCACTTTAGAAACTGTAGAATTTTTGCTATTTTGTCTACTTCATTGTAATCATTGAGGATTTTGTTCGAATTTTTATTCAAAATTATTTCCATGTCCCTGTCGCTTTTCACACCGTCAC
>JAQQRO010000143.1:0-10895 GCA_028454255.1 Halictus ligatus
CTCGCGTGTTTTTTGTCAAAATCGTGCATTTTTACAAAAACCAATATTTTTCGAAAACGTTGCGTGATACAGCAGTTCTGCTTTCGGATTTGGTTTTAGAATGACAAAGTGTAATGACAAGTATAAGAATCACCCAACAAATATTGCAAAACAAAATTTTGGTGTCGGACAGCGTTATCTCCGAGCATTCCATCTCCACATTTTGAATTCAGAATTTTTAATTCGGCCTTCTAGCTTCACCGAGAAAAATTTCAACAGCATCCATCATTTCGAGGACCACACACAAATCAAACAATCAACCCATTTAATACATAATTAAATCTACGGGAACAATTCGAACAGGTGTATCGTTGTCATAACCGGCGGACTATAAACGCAGGAATAAATGGAACAAGAGGCACGGAAGAGGTACCGCGTTGTTCCGATTAACGGAGAGCACTCTGCCGAGCCCCTAATTCCAAAGAGAAATGGAATAGCACTCACCTCATAGGCTTGAAAAGCGCCTGCATGTACGAATAGTTGATCTCGAGCTTGAGCTGCGTTCCGCCCTCCTTCTGGACTGCGAACAAAAAGGAAACGGAACGGAAATCAGATTGTTTATTCTAGAATCGACGGGGGTAAAAAGAGAGATGCACCCCCGCGCACCGATTATCCCGGTCGCGGGAGCGGAACACGCAAATTGCTTAGGAGCAGTTTTCCGGCTCGATTTCACCGGAACGATCGAGATTTTGCGATTCGATTGGCCCCCGCCGCTATTAAACCGCCACCCCTCCCCTCCTCGCCTAATTGCACTCGGCCGGCGAGGAGATATCAAGCAATAATCAGCAGAGTGCATTTGTCGAGCACCGATCCCGAACATGCCTGCACTACTCTTATCGGCTTCGAACCGTTCGCGGGAATCGCTCGTCGTTCCGATCAAAAACACTTTTAATTGATTCGTTTCGGTAATGGCACACGCCGTTGATCCCGCAAAACAAAAAAGAAAAAGGTTCTAACACATTATTTACTCGCGATCACTTCGCAATGTTTTAAGCATCTACGATTCCCAGCCAAGGAATTAATAATGCATTTTTTAAGAAGGAATTTCAATCGGGAATCGATTTTAATTTTTCTAGTTAAACCAATTCAACGATTAATTTCCTTTTTCAACACCTTTGAGCTGGTATGTTTATATGTCGCGTTTCTCGGTAATGGCGGCATGTTGATTCCGCATTAGTATACCGTTCTACAGTGTGTCCCGCGAACTCTGTCCACTTGAATATCTTGGTTATTTCAAACAGTGCGAGGAAATGTTATTTACGGAAGTTGTATACTTAAGTGTAATACTGTAATATAATAACCTAGTGTTAAACCCTACTGTAAGTATGATAGAATTTTTACTCCTATCGTTTGAAGTGACCAAGGCATTCAAGCGGACAGAGTTCGCGGGACACACTGTATATTCGGTCAGTTTCTTTCAGAGCACGTCGATATGGTCGGTAACGATTTTTTCGCGACGCGGTGAAATTCTTGGCAGGGATGTGCACGGAGGTGTATCGATCGGTCGTTCGCTGTGTCAATTTCAGAAATGATGTATGCCTAATTTAGGTACCAGCCGCGCAGGTTACCCGCGGTCGATTTATCACGCGCGGCAATTAATCGTCGACATGCTGTCGCGTCGCGCAAGTCATTGACTCGAACTACTTACGCGGCCGGACCGCATTAACGCTTTGACCGGCGCGTCCCCCACGTACGGCCGACCCGATTCTTCCGCCAATCTTGCTAATTAACGTGGCAGAAATTGCTGCGGCACTGGCCGCAAAAATCGTGTTCATTCGCGCTCGCTCCGCTCTTCAATTTTAAAATAAACCGATTCCTTCTCTTGCATCGAGTAAAATTGTTCTTGCGTTCTCGCATTAAAATAGTAAATAGTACAATTATCCCTTGTGCAACAGAACATTTTGTTTAGACGATTTCAACGAACTGAAGTAAAATAATATAATATTAAAAATAAAAATATATAAGAGAAAAAGAAATATATAAGAAATATATATATATTTATAAGAAATATAAATATAATATATATAAGAAATACATAAAAGAAAAATATAAATATATGAGCCGTTTATTTCGAAAGTGGTCTAACTCCGTTTTTCAATTCTTTCCGGTTATCATGGTTACGTGTACAACTTTATGTTATTTATCAGTAAAGCATTTCAGGTTGCTTATAATCCGAGCAAACACGATAATTCTTGACACATAAGTTTTCAGAGTTAGTTCAATAATCGAACCGTGTAGTTTGAAAGTGGCCTAACTCCATTTATACTTAAATAATCAAGATAATATATTTACTATTGATAATGTCGGAAACTAGTGATGAAGGTAATATTAGTTAATTAGTATTTACAATTTAACCTCAGTTTTTCGACAATTGCGTTAGTTGAATAACCACTACGTTTAATTAATATAAAACTTAAAATTTAATATTCAATTTTAGAAATTATTTCACCCGTGGGGAAGAACAGAACAAGACTATTATTTAGTTCAGATAGTGAAGAAGAAATAGTAAGTAATGATTTAAAAAAAAATCGAAAAAGAAATCGAATTATAGAACAATATTCGTCTTCAGAGAATATTGAATACTGTTCGTTCCCCAAGATTATTACAAGATTATGAAAAAGTGTCGGAAAGGTAATAATTTTATTGTAAATGAAACGAGACAAGAAGATTTTGTATCAACAAAATTATTAGAAGACGCAATTTTTAAAAGAGTAAAAAATTCTAATGGAGAATCAATAAACTGGCGAAAAATATGTTGGATGCGTTTTGTCAGAAATGAACCATATAAAATTTTCTATAAGACATCAATGAATAAGAATGAAAATTTTAAAGTCCTGAATTTATTACCACGTCGGGGTAGACCAAAAAAGTTCGAAAATATTGTATCGACACCACTGTATAAAAATATCAGACAAATTACAACAGCAAAATTCAAGGACATAATGGACCTATTACGATATATACCACCGGAACATCACGATTACTTCAAATCCCTTTTACACGCACAAAATGTAGATGAGTAGTAAATTGATTTGTAATAAATGTATGTTCGTAGCTTTGCACGTTATGTAGTTAATTGAATCGCATAAATTATGTTCCTGAAGTGTTTTAAGGATATGTAAAATAAATTCAGTATTGTTTTTTTTTTCAATTTGAAGCATCTTGAATTATGTTGAATGGACTTGGGCACCTTCAAATTTTATAATGAATCTGGTTGTTAATTTTGAAAGTGGCCTAACTCCATTCTTGATAAGAAAACGCATATTATTCACTTAATAATTGCCACTAATTTAATAGGAACTATAAATTTAACACCCTCAGATACACTTAAGCAGTACGACTCATTAATGTCCTATACGTATATTTTTAAATTCATGGAAACTCAAACCCTTAAATATCTCGATTTTAAGATAAATGGACTTAGGCCACTTTCAAAATAAACGGCTCATATCTAAATATAATATTAAATAATATTTTCAACCCATGGAACCTGCTGAGAAAATAAATCAATTTCTAATTTCAACGAACTGAAGTAAAATAGAAATTGATTTATTTACTCACCCAGGTTCCATGGGTTGGAAATATTTTGAAAAAATTCTAATTATTTTTCTAATGTGTTCACTGATTTGTAAATCTCGAATTTAGAGCGTCCAATTTCTATTGCATCGACTAAATTATTTCACTGTAGCTTCCACGAAAAAAGTCTGAGGTTTCTTCAAGGAAATTATCGTCTTTTGACTATAAGCATCAGTTTTTAACCACTCGTCTTTGTCGAGAGGTTACCAAGACGTTAAAAAAGACTGTCAAAGTGACCGGGCCAGCGGTGACGTGAACCGGCAATTAAAATCGACATTGACACGCGCGTTGCGCAACCGTTGCCACGGTAAACATCAATTTCGAGGCGCGATTGTTCGGGTTTATTTTCAGCGAACACCGAGAGCGTCTCTCGCTGCTGTTCGAGCGGGAACGTTCTCGCCTTGAACCCGGGAGAAGTTCGAAGGTCACTAATAATGTACAAAGGCCGTGGAAGTATCGGGGAAAACCGGACGAGCAACAAACATCCTCGAATACTGCAAGCTTAATCGCTCGCGGGAAATGAATATCGACCGAAGACTTCGGACTCGGTTGAAAATAAAGAAGACGAGGAAACTCGAGAAATGCCGGAAGGGGAAAAAGTTGGGAGAGTTAGCGTAATTTTCTTAAGCGAGGCAAACGAGGCGACGCGTCAGCTGGGGAAAAACACAGAATGGGGAAATCAGGAGGACAAACAAAAATTTTCTGTTTTAAGGAATTCAATTCCGGGAAAGTTCTCGGCTCGGGAGCGTCGCCGAGATTCCGCGCTGATTAAACGTCTAATTTCGTGGATCGTGATTACGTATCGAAATCAGCTTTCAGAGTATCGAATGCCGGCAGCCACTCTCCTCTCTCTCTCTCAGGTTTCTTTCGTATGTCTCTCTCTCTCTCTCTCTCCGTCGCTCTCGCCGCGCAATTTAATTATTGTTTAGCAACTTGGATCGACCCGCTTTGTCACCGAGATGCCCGAGCGGCGTCTTTGTCCTACCCACCCTTTTGATCGACGATCTAATTTCCTACGGCAGCCCGATACTGCTTAATAATTGAATCCCAAGCGACCGGGGACCCCTTTTGCCGATTTAACTTCGTTCCCCCCCTCCGCGCCACGCGATTTGTTTAACAAACTGTCATCGGAGAGATCCGATCGCGCCGGAATCCGTCGTTCGATTTTACCCGTTCGCCGTAAATAATTCGGATCAGCTGTACGGCTCGTTTTCACCGAGTGAAATGATCAACCCTTTGCACTCGACGCCATTTTAACTCCAAAACGAAACATTTCTTCCGACCTAGAACATTGCTCTTCTACAGTGGGTGTAGAAAGTATTCGTACACCGATAAATTTTACAGAAAGTTCGTGAAACTGTGGTTTACTAATTATTCTTTTTATAAACAATGAGTATTAACATACTCTAGGATATCTATGGATTAGATGCAGTGCGGAAAAAAATGATTTACTTGTGTAACTTAACATTTCTTCCGACCTAGAATATTGCTCTTCTACAGTGGGTGTAGAAAGTATTCGTACAACGATAAATTTTACAGGAAGTTCGTGAAACTGGTGTTTACTAATTATTCTTTTTATAAACAATGAGTATTAACATACTCTAGGATATCTATGGAATAGATGCAGTGCGGAAAAAATTATTTACTTGTATAACTTAACATTTCTTCCGACCTAGAATACTGCTCTTCTACAGTGGGTGTAGAGAGTATTCGTACACTGATAAATTTTACAGAAAGTTGGTGAAACTGTGGTTTACTAATTATTTTTATAAAAAATGAAGGTAGCAACACAAAATATTAATTACCGATAATTGCATACATAGTTATCAGTTAACGATAAACATTTGCCACTAAAAACTATGCAACTTATCTCCATAAACAGCATCCATGGTGCACAATTAAAATCGAAACGTTTCAACACAATTTGCACACTGTGCACTTAAAATTCGCAATGCGCTTCACAAGGTTAAAAACTGTGACTGTTTGTTAGGTATAAAAAAAACGACCTTTTTGCTGTTTACCCCCACTTAGAAACACTCTTGGAGTAACCAATCCCATGCTTAAAATTTACATAGCTGATAGTTCATATTTTAGGTTTTGGCCAGGTTTTCCGGCTTTGGGACCACTGTGCGGCGCACATGATTCAAAATCACAGAACTTTCGATAGAAACGAGGTAGAGGGATGAACTTTTTTTTAAATTAAAGCCGAAACTTTATAGAATATGGGAAAAATAGAGAGATTATTACCATCCGATCGTTTCAACGAAAAAATGATTTCATTAGCTCTTGTCACAAAAATATATATTTCGCAAAATCCTGAGGCCGTTTAACGAATTTTCTCAAGCTTAAAAAACGTTCGTACCGCAATCCCCGTATTTTTCCCATATTCTACAAAGTTCCAGCTTCAATTTCAAAAAAATTTCATCGCTCTACCCGATTTCTATCGACAGTTCTTAGAATCCGATTTCGTCGAAATTGCCCACTGCGCGGCGGAACAATGAGAGATTCTTGTTCCAGGACAATTTACGAATAACGCGGTATAGAATTCGCAACAATTGAACGATCCGACGTTAGCATTGCGGAGAGATCGTAGATACGGTACAGTGGCGCTGTTATTTCGTGGGAAGACCGGCCCCGGATAGCCGGTTTAATAATTGATAGTCGACAACGGAGCGCCTTATCTCTCGGGGGCGACCGCAACGGAGAGAGAGAGAAAGAGAATGATCCGAGGCAGATAGTTTCGGCGTGACACTCGAACTGCCTCCGTCGTTCGGTATAGAAAAAAAGAGTGTTCGATAGGTACGAATGTGCACGGCGAGTATAAATAATCGAGCGGCCGAGAGCCGACACGACGATCGAGCCGGAAATTGCGCGTGCAACGCCGTGCCAGCTCTAATTTTAAAACGTTCCGCTTCGAGACCGCTATCTGTTTCGCTCTTTCCACCGTGTTCCGATCGCGGCATTGTTAGTCAATGAACCGCGTCCCAGCAATTACTAAGCACAAAGCCACGGTCACAATAACACCGGCTAATTGACTGGCTTCATGGACCGGGGAGAAATTAAATCGAACAGAGAAGATCATTGCTCCCGACTTTACGGATTCATTTTGTGACCGAGTGTACGTGTAATTTCTTCTCGCCGTTCATGTTTCGAATTGTTGCTTCGTGTTGTTGGACCGCGAATTTTTATGCGAATTCAAAATTGCATTCGTCGCATTACGCAGCTTTTAATTAGAACCGTCTTCCTTTCTGTGTAATTAGCATGCTCGTTCTTGAGCTACGATTTCGGGGTGACATTAAATGTCCTAACATTTTTAAAGCATTTAGAAAGGACTCCTTCAGTAATGAGTAAATTGATACCACGAACGATGTAAAGTCTCTGACCATTGAGCCACGATTTAATGCTAAAAGTAAACGTCCACATGAGGTTTAATATTTAAAACAAAAATTGCAAAAAATTCCTTCAATAATGAATGAACTGATACCTCAAACGATGTAAAGATTTTATTGGAAAGAAAATAATTGGGACAGGATTTTAAAAATATTGTGCACGTCTGTGATCCTCGAGCTACGATTTTATGCTAAAATTAAATGTCCACATGTGGCCGGCATTTTTAAAAAATTTCTAAAGGGCTCCTTCAATAATGAGTAAACTGACACCACGAACAATGTAAAGATTTGATTGAAAAGAAGATAATTAGGAGAGGATTTAAAAAGTATTGTGCACCTCTACGACCCTTGAACTGCGATCTTATGCTAAAATTAAATGTCCACATGGGGCTAGCATTTTTTAAAAATTTATAAAGGACTCCTTCAATAATGAGTAAACTGATACCACGAACGATGTAAAGATTTTATAGAAAAGAAGGTAATTAGGACAGGATTTAAAAAATAGTGTACACATCTATGACCCTTGAACTAAGATCTCATACTAAAATTAAATGTCCACGTGCGGTCTAGTATTTAAAAAAAAAATTTGCAAAGAATTCCTTCAATAATGCGTAAATTGATACCTCGAACGATTCAAAGATGTTATAGAAAAGAAGATAATTAGGACAGGATTTAAAAAATAGTGTACACGTCTATGACCCTTGAACTACGATCTCATGCTAAAATTAAATGTCCACGTGCGGTCCAGTATTTAAAAAAAAAAATTGCAAAGAATTCCTTCAATAATGAGTAAATTAATACCTCGAACGATTTAAAGATTTTATAGAAAAGATGATTAGGACAGGATTTAAAAAATAGTGTCCACATCCATGACCCTTGAACTATGATCTCATGCTAAAATTAAACATCCACGTGCGGTCCAGTATTTAAAAAAAAATTGCAAAGAATTCCTTCAATAATTAGTAAACTGATGCCTCGAACGACGTAAATATTTTATTCGAAAGAAAATAATTGGGACGGTATTTAAAAAATATTGTGCACGTCTATGACCCTTGAACTACGATCTCATGCTAAAATTAAATGTCCACCCGCGGCTAGTATTTTTAACTTTAATAATGAGCAAACTCGAACCTTGTAAAGATATTATTGTACAGAAAATAATTAGGACAGTATTTAAAAAATAGTGTGCACGTCCGTTTCTCTTGAGCTATCTTAATATTAAAAAAAGCGAAGAATAACGAATTCCTTCTATGGTTAATGATCTGATACCTCGAAGCAACTTTCGCCAGTAAATTACCTGCGACGAAAGTCATCCGAGAGTGGGTTAATTGATCGTCCAAACAGTAGATTAATGAACGCCTGCCGTAGAACAAAGCGCAGATTTTAATAACCAGGCGGTAGAACCTCGCGGATTTCACGAGCTTCGAAGTTTCTACGATTCGGTTATTCAATACCTAAGATTAAGCGACTCGAGGGATCGTAAAGGAGCCTTAATTTTCATCCTCTTTCATAGCTCCATCTTTCCGCCGCGCTTAACGCTAGGTTTACGGGACGGATTCTAATATTTTTAATTTACGATTATCGAGATTGCTCGACGAACTTATTTCCTTCGGCATATATTATTTCGTAAATGGCTGCAAAACTTGGGCAGACGCATTCTTCTTGCTTTTTATAAAGTAACGCGAAATACTCGCTTTTAATGCCCCGTAAACCTAGCGTTAATATCGAAGCTCCGTGCGATGTTTTTGTTTCTTAATTACAGGTTGAAAAGTCGAGGAACCGGCGCGGCGCGAGTGCACGACAAACAACGGGAGCGGCCCGCGGAGAATATGTATTTTTTTAAACGACTAAATTAATTTCCCCGCGAGCTACACACCCCCGGGCCACCCCGCGAGGAAGGAACCCTCCCCGGGGGAAAGTCGATTCGTTGCGAGAAAATTTAATAAAGGTCCACGCACGGCTTACCATCCATTATTTCGCCGGAGGAAAAATTCCGTGCACGATTTGCGTGCGTTGTCGCTCGCGAAAATTTATATTGCGCGCCGGGCCTCGATCGCTCGACCGAAGAATTTCGGTCGTTGTACGCCGCGAGGGAGCATGGGAACGTCTGACCCCATGCTGTCCGATTCCACTGAACGCCGCAAGCTAACTCGTCCGCGGCGATTGTTTCGCGAATACCGTCGTAAACAATTTATTTCTCGCTGTGAAAACTTTAGACCCTTTTTACGGGAGCTCCGAAAGTGTAAAACAAGTCTTTTGGAGAAAAGGGAATTCGAGTATTATAGGGTTCGGTTTAGATACAAGCCGGGGAAACCGTTCGGAATTCAGGGCTTCAGCGAACGGCCTCGTAAATAATTTATTTTGAGTTCTAAAAGTTTCACAGGTTTGTTATTATGCCTGTTAGAGTGTCGACTGGGTCCTCTTGAAAGATAAATTTAAATGGCGTGATATTTGTTTTCGATATAATACGGAAAAGGTGATCTGAATCGCTGGAAGTTGAGAGTTTTGCGAATACCTTCACAGATCATTTATGTTTGTTTCCAAAAATTTAAGACCTTTTGTATTGAACTCTTTAGAGTGTAAACTAAGTCTTCCACAAAGAAAAATTAAATTCCTACAGCGTTTATCTTGAATATAAAATGTGGAAGGCGTTCGAAATCGCTGGAAAACGAGACCTTCGACGACGCTCCCGTATAAAATTTATTTTTGTTTGTAAAAATTTAAGACCTTTTGCAATGAACTCTCTAGAGTGTAAACTAAGTCTTCCAAAAAGAAAAATTAAATTCTTGCAGCGTTTATCTTGAATATAAAATGTGGAAGGCGTTCTAAATCGCTGGAAAACGAGACCTTCGACGATACTCCGGATAAAATTTATTTTTGGTTGTAAAAATTTAAGACCTTTTGTATTGAACTCTCTAGAGTATAAACTAAGTCTTCCAAAAAGAAAAATTAAAATCTTACAGGGTTTATCTTGAATATTAAATGTGGAAGGCGTTCAAAATCACTGAAAAATGAAACCTTTGACGATACTCCGGTATAAAATTTATTTTTGTTTGTAAAAATTTAAGACCTTTCGTATTGAAATCTCTAGAGTGTAAATTAAGTCTTCCACAAAGAAAAATTAAATTCTTGCAGCGTTTATCTTGAATATAAAATGTGGAAGGCGTTCGAAATCGCTGGAAAACGAGACCTTCGACGATACTCCGGATAAAATTTATTTTTAGTTGTAAAAATTTAAGACCTTTTGTATTGAACTCTTTAGAGTGTAAACTAAGTCTTCCACAAAGAAAAATTAAATTCCTACAGCGTTTATCTTGAATATAAAATGTGGAAGGCGTTCGAAATCGCTGAAAAACGAGACCTTTGACGATACTCCCGTATAAAATTTATTTTTGGTTGTAAAAATTAAAGACCTTTTGTATTGAACTCTCTAGACTGTAAACTAAGTTTCCCAAAAAGAAAAATTAAATTCTTACAGCGTTTATCTTGAATATAAAATGTAGAAGACGTTCGAAATCGCTGGAAAACGAGACTTATAACGATGCTCTTATATAAAATTTATTTTTGGTTGTAAAAATTTAAGACCTTTTGTATTGAACTCTCTACAGTGTAAACTAAGTCTTCCAAAAAGAAAAATTAAATTCTTACAGCGTTTATCTTGAATATAAAATGTGGAAGACGTTCAAAATCGCTGGAAAACGAGACCTTTGAAAACAGTCCCATATAAAATTTATTTTTCATTCTAAAAATCGAAAACCCTTTTTATCAACCTCCCAAAGGCACAAATTAGGTTTCCCAAAAAGAAAAGCTAAAGTACCACAGCGTTTGTCTTACATAACCCACGTACAATTACCCCAAAATTTCCGAGGTTGACAACCTCGTCCCAGGTGC
>JAQQRO010000144.1:0-10894 GCA_028454255.1 Halictus ligatus
CTCTGTTCGTTCAAGGTGACTGGCCATAAAAATGAATAACATCCTTCCATGAAAAAGTTTTAACACTATGAAACAGGAAAGATACATCTAAATACTGGATGGGGTGTGGAGGGAAATAATATAAAAGATACATGCAACTCTCCCCGTTCCCCTTTCTCATCCAACCCCTGTAGGATTTGCAATTTTTCTGCCCGTAACCTCGACGCGTGCGAGGTCAGTGAACGTATGGCACAAGGTGCACTATACTAATCAACTCTGCCATTCTGCCATTGGACCATTCACAAAACCAGCGAGAAACGCGATACCCGCGATCGTCTCGGTTTCCCTCTGTTTTTTTCAACCCCCCTGCGAGCGCGACCATAACCCAGACCCACCTAAACGCGAACCATTTAATTCTCGGCTAACGCGGCGGATGGTCTATTTTTGCTCTCGGTTAAAGGACCAACAGCAACGATATCTTCGTGCGAGAACGGAACGCCACGTGGCGCACGAACAACACAAGGACGGTTAGGGGGGTTGATGGGGCGCGTATGCGCACAGCACGTGCGCTCCTTTTATTCACGCCAGGGCATTTTACCAACGCAACTGGAACAACTAGTTCGAGGCAAGTTTCGCGAGCCTGTATACCTCCCCTCTCCTCCTCAACCCTCCCCTTCTCACCCCTCTCCTCCATCGTGGACGAGCGCCAGTATTGCTCCCTTTATAGTAGCCCACTCTTATCGAGCACCACTTCGGCAAGTTCTAATTTCTGATACCGTAAAAAAACAAAAAAATGGGAACAGTCTAAATGCTAAGAACGGAGCCATCGAATTCCGATTACAATGGCGGCCGAAAATACAGAACCACTTCCTCCGGTGCGATTTTTCTCTGCTTCTTTTGCCGTTGGGCTCTGCGTTGAAGAAGTATCGTTGCGCAGAAGTATTAGTGGAGCTTTTCTACAGTCGCGCAGTCATCGAGATGAGGCTCGTTCGATCGGATCGTTTTTTTCCCCCACAGATAGAAAGCATAAATTCCTAATTGAATAACGTTGTCACCGACGAGAGCGAAGATTGGATTTAACGAATCAATGAAATTCCTCGACGGCGGTTAATTCGGCCAACGAGAGATCAACCTAGTTTCGCGTTCAATTAGCAAATCTCTCGTCCAAGTGCGATAGATCGGTCGACCGTGCGAATTATGTCGACGTTTTTAATCGGCGAGACGGTTCGCGGAACGATGATAAAAAAAGTTGATCTTGATGGCCTGCGCAGCTTGTCGCGTTCCCTCCGGAAGGCGCGCCGCTCTTCCCAGCATTGTTTCTGACGGGGTGACTCTCAACCCCTCGTGCATCCGAGCGACCATAATCCACACCGACGCGGACACCGTCGCGAAATCCATATTTACATACACGCGGTGGGGGGGGGGGAGATATATGGCAAAAGAGAGTCGCTCGTTTAAAGCCGATATGATGGCGTTTTTGATCAAAACTTCGTAAAAATGTTCAGTGACTTTCGGTACCGTCATACTTGAAAAAGAAAACGATAATTTATTTGTTACTATCTCGGACAACATCCAAGTTTTCGTGATAATTACATTATTACTGCACTCGGAGCTACTTTAACCTCGAAATGAGACATTTCTTCCCCTACATAAAATATTGCCTTTCTGTATTTTCTTTTTTATGTTATACATATGGAAACGGTGCAATTTACTGTGGTATATTAAGTTATATTCTACTATAGTATGGTATATTATGGTCTATTCTGGTATATTATGGTATATTTTAGTATATTCTGGTATATTATGGTATATTATGCTATATTTTGGTATAATCTGGTGTATTATAGTATATTACGGTATAATATGGTATATTATGGTATATTCTGGTATATTATGGTATATTTTGGTATATTCTAGTTTATTCTGGGATATTCTGATATATTATGGTATATTCTGGTATATTATGGTCTATTCTAGTATAATATTTTATATTCTGGTATATTCTGTTATATTATGGTATATTCTGGTATATTATGGTATATTTTTGTATATTCTTGTATATTATGTTCTATTCTAGTATATTATGGTATATTATGGTATATTTTGGTATATTATTGTATATTCTGGTATATTATGGTATATTCTGGTATATTCTGGTATATTATGGCATATTCTGGTATATTCTGGTATATTATGGTCTATTCTAGTATAATATTTTATATTGTGGTATATTCTGTTATATTATGGTATATTTTGGTATATTCTGTTATATTATGGTATATTTTGGTATATTCTTGTATATTATGTTCCATTCAATAAAGTATATTGTGGTATGGTCTGGTATATTATAGTATATTTTGGTGTATTAAGGTAAATTACGGTATATTTTGGTATATTATGGTATATTGTGGTACATTTGGTTTAGTAATTCATTGAATACAAACAAATTTAACGATGTAAGAAATATTTTGAACAATGATACAGTAAGTTTTAGCGTTGCCTTGCAGTCACCGTTCGAGTGCAAAGGGTTAATTACAAAAGCAGTTCGAAATTAAGGTTGTCATATTACGTTCCAATCAGGAATATCGGAAAATGGTCGATTTTCACGAAAATTAATTTAAAGACACAGCGATTATTAGAGTGGCATTTGATTTTCCATTTCTGACAACGTACTACTCGAATTCACCAACTTCAGAAACATATTTGTTGAAAAATGTTGAATTTTGGCCAGCTTTTCGGGAAAAGGGACCTCCTCTACTTTTCGGGAAAAGGGACCTCCTCTACTTTTCGGGAAAAGGGACCTCCTCTACTTTTAGGGACAAAGGGACCTCCTCTACTTTTAGTGTAAAGGGTCCTTTACCTCTCGAACGCTTAGTCGCGTCGTCGTCGAGTCGACGCTTTTCGAGAATTCGAAATCGTCGCTCCGGATGTCGTTATCTGATCTACGCTTGGAATTGCGCCTATTACGCGCCTACCTCGGCGAATTCCTTTCGTCGAGTCTCTTTGTCTCCGGCGCCATTTCGCTCGCGCGTTATCAGGGAAAAACTACAGGTGTACTGCGAACGAACTTCAAATATAAGAAAGCTTTATAATCGCAGTTTAGGGTGAATTAAGAGAACGGAGGAGTGTCGCGCCAAGTGTTGCCCTAAGTTTTACTCTTGAGGGCGAAACTGTTTAGTCGCAGGCGTGTACCCTCGTGTGGGCACGAACATGAACGCTACCCTCGAGACGTGCTCCCACAAGGACGTTAATCCTCCGAGAAGTGTTTCGGTTTATTCCCGGAAACACTTCTAACTTGGAACTCATGCTCGGAAGACTGACTTAAAATGATCCAGAAATCTAACAATCCTAAGAGTTTGCACATACAGTAATCTTTTTAAACGTAATATATTGTTTCCAACATTTAAAAATTGGGTTCGTTGATGAAGAGGCCTTCAGAGATCTTTATGCAAAATAAAAATTGCCTACGTGAACTTTCTTAACATTTTTGGTAGCTGGAAAATAGTATGACAGTATTCGTAATAAATCTGCAGACCTCCATTAACTTGTTTTCGTGAAAGTGAACAGGAAATATTTCATTTCTTTCATTCTCAAAACGTGTTTCATAATTCTTTTTTGTGGCATTTGTGGACTAAATGTTACTTGATTTATCCAGTTTGCTATAAATTACTTAATTAAATTACTTCTGGAAATTTAACTGGGATATATTTCAATCTAAATTATGCGAGATATTTAGCTTCATTTCTATATAACTAATGATCCTCCATTAGGAGAGTCGAAAGTGAAATTTTGCGTGGCACTTTTCTAAACTTTATTCCGCAAGCGTTACATATATTAAGTTATATTCTACTATAGTATGGTATATTATGGTCTATTCTTGTATATTATGGTGTATTCTAGTATATTCTGGTATATTATGGTATATTATTTTGGTATAATCTGGTGTATTATAGTATATTATGGTATATTTTGGTATATTCTAGTTTATTCTGGAATATTTTGGTATATTCTAGTTTATTCTGGAATATTCTGATATATTATGGTATATTCTGGTATATTATGGTCTATTCTAGTATAATATTTTATATTCTGGTATATTATGGTATATTCTGGTATATTATGGTATATTATGGTATATTATGGTATATTATGGTATATTATGGTATATTTTGGTATATTATTGTATATTCTGGTATATTATGGCATATTCTGGTATATTACGGTATATGAAGTGAAATTTTGCGTGGCACTTTTCTAAACTTTATTCCGCAAGCGTTACAAAATAATACCGGGTGTCCCGGGAGTTCATCTTGTTCATCTTGTTCGAGGCACTACAATAAAGTGCGGACATGAAAAGAAGGGTTCAGTGCACTCGTGATCGCTTCAAAAACTCTGTTTAAACCCGCGAGGGATAGTGTCGCTCCCTTTCGAGCGCCCTTCGCGCAGCGCGCAAACAGCGAAATGCGCCTCGATTACTTCCGCTAACGACTTTCGCCACCGAAAAGCAAATCCTACAACGCGAGAGGGGAAACTGCGAGAGACTATCAGTCACTTCCCGACTACTGGTCGTGAAAGATAAACTCTGCAAGGACTCGCATAATTTCACCGAACGGCGTGTATAAGTAACCCCGCGTCAACTTGCATAATATCAATGGCATCGTTTAAGGACTATAAGAAGAGCAAATAATTGCATTGGTGCATTGTTCTATGCACTATAGAAGAACACCTTTCGCCTAACCTGCCTCGAACGTAACATGCATCATTGGTATATTGCGAATTTTTATGGAAATTCAAAATTTTCGATCTGAATTGCAAGAAACTCGAGTGAACATTTATTTTCCTAATGTGTTTAATTTTTCAACGTTTTTAATGTTTTTACTGAATTAAATTACAGTTACTGTTTTTCACATGACAGCATAAAATCTGCATTCCAATCATTAGATTAGATACTGGGGACCAATTACTGTGGGGGTACTGATTACTGAGTCTATATTAATTATACTTACTTTTAAAGGACAGTGTATATTGAAAAAATTTAATATATCTTTTTTAATATTGATTATGCTTTGAAGATAAGTATAAATTAATATAGGTACAGTAATTGGAATCTTATGCTACCCTTGGCAAAAAAGTAGTACTAATAAAAGACTATAAGAAATCCAGTAGTTAGTTTTACTGGTACTTAATATGTATCTAGAATTATTTACTCACTTTTAAAAATAAGTATAATTAATATAGGTACAGTAATTGGGTCCCTCACTCTACTCTTGGCAAAAAAGCGTAGCAGGGTTTATATACTCAAAATTTTCCCCTACGTAGTACTAGTAAAAGACTATAAGAAATCCAGTAGTTACTTTTACTGGTACTTAATATGTATCTAGAATTATTTACTCACTTTTAAAAATAAGTATAATTAATATAGGTACAGTAATTGGGTCCCTCACTCTACCCTTGGCAGAAAAAGGGTAGCGGAGTTTATATACTTAAAATTTTCCCCTACGTAGTACTAATAAAAGACTATAAGAAATCTAGTAGTTACTTTTACTGGTACTCAATATTTATCTAGAATTATTTGCTCATTTTTAAAAATAAGTATAATTAATATAGGTACAATAATTGGGTCCCTTATCCTACCCTTGGCAGAAAAAGCGTAGCGGGGTTTATATACTGAAAATTTTCCCCTACGTAGTACTAATAAAAGACTATAAGAAATCTAGTAGTTACTTTTACTGGTACTCAATATTTATCTAGAATTATTTGCTCATTTTTAAAAATAAGTATAATTAATACAGGTACAATAATTGGGTCCCTCACCCTACCCTTGGCAAAAAAGGGTAGCGGGATTTATATACTGAAAATTTTCCCCTACTTATTACTAATAAAAGACTATAAGAAATCCAGTACTTACTTTTACTGATACTCAATATTTATCTAGAATTATTTACTCATTTTCATGCGTACAAACCACTAGTTCAAATTCTTACTTTTGATCCTGGTTTTTTCGACGCGCTACGTTAGACTCCCTCAGAGCTTCTTCGTCTTCTCGAAGTGGAGATTAGGCTAACATCTGTCGTGGGCCAGGCGAACATAGGTGGCTCGCTGCTCAAGGGTGGTCCCCTCGGCGTGCAATTTCGCAGCGATGCAGCAGGATACGCCGGAAGGGGTTGCGTTCGCACCGGTAACGCGATCAATAAGATAATTGAAGACTTTCTCGACAATGCCGGCGGAAGGGAGCAATTTTGCCATCTCCCTTGTACTTGAGCAAGGTCATTGTTTCCGAGGGGATTCTCATCTCGGTCCTAAGCACCGTTGTCGACGCATCGTTGCTTATGATCCCCGCCCTACCGGCGTAAACGCGTTTCGCCCTCGACTGCGCCCGAAACTGATAAATCGAGGAGAAATCGTGCGAAATTATGAATCACGCTCGACGCTGCCGGGAACAACGGAATATAATTATTTTATTTTCTTTCTTCTTGCTGATCTAATCGAAAATTGTGATCGAAACGGTCCAACGAAACTTGTTCGACCGCTTTTGATAAATTGGATTGTTTTATGTTGTTTTGATGGATTGTTTTAGTTCTAAATTTAATTACGAAATGATATCTGGTGACGTTAGATATCTCCTGGGTAAAATTGCCGGTTAACAACGTGTTAATGCTTTGTTTTTCCACTGTCCCGTTTCAACTGTAAACTGAATTCGATTTTGCGTCGCTGCGCAGGAAAGGATAGCACCACGGAAAATCAAATGAAATAAAAATCGAATGAGATAAACCACGGAAATTCAAATGAAATAAAAATCAAATGAGATGAATCAAGGAAAATCAAATTAAATAAAAATCAAATGAGATAAACCACGGAAAATCAAATGAAATAAACATCAAATGAGATAAACCACGGAAAATCAAATGAGATAAACCACGGAAAATCAAATGAAATAAAAATCAAATGAGATAAACCAAGGAAAATCAAATGAAATAAAAATCAAATGAGATAAACCACAGAAAATCAAATGAAATGAAAATCAAATGAGATAAACCACGGAAAATCAAATGAAGTAAAAATCGAATGAGATAAACCACGGAAAATCAAATTAAATAAAAATCAAATGAGATAAATCAAGGAAAATCAAATTAAATAAAAATCAAATGAGATAAACCACGGAAAATCAAATGAGATAAACCATGGAAAATCAAATGAAATAAAAATCAAATGAGATAAACCAAGGAAAATCAAATGAAATAAAAATCAAATGAGATAAACCACGGAAAATCAAATGAAATAAAAATCAAATGAGATAAACCACGGAAAATCAAATGAAATAAAAATCAAATGAGATAAACCAAGGAAAATCAAATGAAGTAAAAATCAAATGAGATAAACCAAGGAAAATCAAATGAAGTAAAAATCAAATGAGATAAACCACGGAAAATCGAATGAAAAGCTTTTATATCGAAACGCCTAACAAGTTATCAGCGCCGATGCGAGCTTTCGCAACTTTTTCGGGAACAACCGTAGGAAAAACCAATAACCGGACAGAAACGGTCGAACGCGCACACTTTTCTCTGCTCGCCTCTAATTTATGTTCCATCCCGGACACCGCGGCCCGGGTGCGCGAACTATTGAAAAATAAATTCTCCGATTATTATCCGACCGGCGAAATTCTCGCCGACGTTGTCGAGGCATTACGAAAACCCCGGTGTGTACAACAAATTGAACTGACGCTCGGTGAACGCGGTGCACGTCGAGCGAGCGCAGGCGAAAAAACGAACGAGACTCCACGGTCAGTTAATCAACCGCGAAAATCGAACTCGAAAGAGACTGTAAGAACAGCTATCTAAGCATAACGAAGCGAAGGCGTCCTTCGTCGAAAAACCGTGTACGAACGACCCTCGGTTTTGCGATTATCGGGCTGGATATCTCGGAGGAAAACGTTTCGACTTGCGTCGAAAGTAATTAGAACGGGCGCAGGTATTCCCGGAACGCGCACGCGATGCTAACGACGCGCGCATATCTTTCTACCGTAGAGACCACCATTAATATACACTGTCGAACACCAAAATCGTTTTGCAATACCTTTCGGGTGATTCTCACTTTGTCGTCCTAAAACCAAATCTGAAAGCAGAATTGCTCCATCGCGCAACGTTCTCCGAAAAATGTTGGTTCTTGTAAAAACGCCGGATTTCGATACGAAATGACGTGTTACGCGAAAACTAAACACGCGAGAATGTTCAAATTCGAGTCAGGAGATAGAGGGAACTCTCCTCTACATATTCATATATTCGATTATATTTTTACGTACTTCCTAAAAGTTGTAAATGGTTGTTAAAGTATGAAAATGTCTTGGGCTTTTTCGATCGCACAGGGCTGGCTATATTTCAAATGAGAAATATAGAAAATAATTATTATTATTACGAAAATCTTTGGGAATATCGATTTATCTCGTAAATTGTTAATGGAAATAGTATTTCTCGTGGATGGTCTTAGAAATGATAGTTACTAAAATTATTTAGTAAATATACAAGGTGAGGCAATAACTATGTCCAGTTTGAATATTGTAATATCGTGATAATATGAAAAAATGTTGTACAGAAAACTTACACGGTATAGAGGGGGACATATCTTGACAGAAACATTTTCTGCGTGTGTGGAGACATAGTGATATATCGAATTTTTGATAAAAAATTATTGGCAAGAAAATTTTATGTTATATTGAATTTTTATAGCAGAAATTATTTGGAAGGAAATTTTATTTTATAATGAATTCTCGAGCATCTCCTGTGGGGTAATAAAGTTTATTTTGCTACCAAATTTGACCTTGCATGACCTTCAATGATACTCGCTGAATTCGTCTCAACACTGGCTATCACATCGTGATGAAAACAAAACATAGCATTCCATTTAAAAGAATAGAGTTGACCTTGAAATCTCCTCAGAAAATATTTCTGTCACAACATGTCCCCCTCTACACCGTGTAAGTTTTCTATATAACATTTTTTCATATTATGACAAACAACGGCAATATTCAAACTGGACATAATTATTGCCTGTATATCAAACTCTTAACACTAAACCTGAGGTTGCAATAATATTTTCCTGAATAAAGAAATTTGCCTATTCTCCGTGAAAGCATAATTTCGATGATCGTGAAATAAAGAATCTGAAATCGGTCAGTTAAGCGGTGCTGGGACATTTTGTGTTATGTATCGTATGTATTTACTGTATAAATTATGTATTATGTATTTTATTTATTATGTAATTATTATGTATTTTAAATTATGTATTTTATACGTAGTGTTCTTGTTTAAATCAGCATTCGGAAGTTCAACAGGAACATTACGTGCCACCAATTAGTTGGTGAAAAATGGTTAACGATAAAAAATCGACGCACAAATTATTATATTAAATAAGTTTCAATCCTCTCTCTCTCTCTATCTCTCTCTAAGTATATTCTACAATAAATATTATTAAATGTATGAAAATGGTGTTATTTTCCTTCAATTCAAAAACGGACAGAACTTTCCGGTAAACCTAACACATTAAATGGACACTTTTGTACCTCTCTAATATTATACCGGTCGAATGATTCGTTCGGTGCGTAACAGGTCACCGGCTTATGGTCCCAGTCATACGCGCATAAAAGGAGCAACACGATTGCTGGAGAATTCGGAGCCTGTGCAGGACTAACGGTATCCTCGGGATTTTAGAGACATTTATCCGTACAAATTCAAGTCCGAAATTTCAGTTCCGTTAGGAGAGCGAATACGGGAGAACGGTACACCAATTCCCCGATAAGAGATAGTGAATGGACATCTCGGGCAACGGAGTAATGGCCGTTGTCCGATTATATTACGGTGCAATTAGTTTCTGTACAGGTACACGCTCGACTTTACACGGACGCGTGTGACCTCTGGGTTCGGCTAGGTCTCGATTTAGAGCGGCACTATGCCTGAGTTAGGGCTGGTTTCGGCGGTCTACGGGACCGGTTAGGTCTGTTCGAAACAGGTGCTACGTGTACCTAAGTTATGGGTTCTTAATACTATAGAAAAATTCTCGTTTCTGAATAAAATCACCTGTCCGGTAAGTGACCGAATAATTGCCATAAAGGAGTAACGGGCTCCAGTTCAACTAGTTATTATAGTATAATTTAAGTAAGCCTGCATTTTGCATATATATAAATCGCAACTATACGTAAATAATAATACGTAAACCTACCGAGGTCGTACGATAGGTATTCACTATTCCAATTATTGAAAGTATGAAAATTAATTTCTGGAAGATAATGGAATAAATTAAATTGTCCAAGCATTTATTTTATATCGAAAATTGGCTGCCATTTTCTGCTGCCATTTTTATAAGGCAACCGATAGTTTCAATGCTTGGTAGGTTTGGTGCTAACGACCCGGAAGTTAGGATCATTCTTGTTTCTGAATAATATCATCTGTCCGGTAAGTGACCGAATAATTGCCATAAAGGAGTAACGAGCTCCAGTTTAACTAGTTATTATAGTATAATTTAAGTAAGCCTGCATTTTGCATATATATAAATCGTAACTATCGTAAATAATAACACGTAAACCTACCGCGGTCATACGACCGGTATTTACTATTGCAATTATAGAAAGTATGAAAATTAATTTCTGGAAGATAATGGAATAAATTGTCCAAGCATTTATTTAAATAGAAAATTGCCTGCCATTTTGTGCTGCTATTTTAATAACTCAAACGATACTTTTAATGCTTGATAGGTTTAGTGCTAACGAGCCTGAAGTTAGGATCATAATGTGTCTGATAGTGGACCTAATGGAACATTCGGTAACACCGGTTAGGTCTGCTAGAAACAGATGTTAAACCTGAATAATTAATCCCACGGGGGTCATAATACAGAAACTATACTATACATATTCGGTAACTCGAAC
>JAQQRO010000145.1:0-10889 GCA_028454255.1 Halictus ligatus
TCACTCTCTACAAACTTCTCCTTGAACGCAGGCTACAGGGGATCAAAGAACAGTGTCCCTACACGATGTAAGCGACATTTGGGTCCCGAAATGAGAGCATACATCGAGACTTGGAGTGTCACGCAGGCTATTCCGTAGCCTGTTGTATCGAGTGTCAATACTCGCCACGACACGCAGGCAGCAGACAGGAGTGGGGAGAATTGTGGGTTGCCGAGTCGAGGGGCGTGCCGGTTATTAAGTAGGCGACAAGCATTATGCTCCGGACCGCTAACGACCTTGTGTTCGCGCTAACTGCCGCGGCGATGAAAGAAAACTGGAGCTAAACGTCGCGGTGCTCCATTAAGAGGCTCGGCGGGAGCGGCGCTGCTTAGCCCGACAGCCGAAGAAATTTAATCTCTCCCGGGGCCGGGTAAAATTTCAGTGATCTACGACGGGGGCGTACGCGGGGCGTTGATGATTCCGCTTGCCGGGGAATTCGCCGCTCCGCGCCGCTCCGCTCCGCGCCGGGAACGGAATGCTGAAACGGACGCACAAAAGAACGCCACGCGGCCTTCCATTTAACTGGCGCCGGGGTAATTTCGTTTGCGCCGTTCCTGAACGAGAGCGTAAACGAGCACGGCCGCTAATTTGTTTACGCCAGCGCCTGCAATCACCGACCTGTGTTTCATAATCGGGAACGCGAGCATGGCAACGCCTCGTGCCCCGGCCACTGATTCGTCGAAAGACCCTGCCATTGGCCAGCCCCGTCTATTGGCCACTACCTAATGACGTATCATGATCACCGTGATTGCGCCATTAATCTCGCATTTAATTAAATAATTTTCTTTTATGCCAAATCGTAAGCAGGCAGTCTTTAAACCGGACCATAACTCTTAGGACAGCGTTAGATTTAATATCGACAATATTTCCTGTTACGGTCCATGGATAATCAGTTTTTAATACATTTTCCAAGAACAATAGCAATTTGAATACTTTTAATCGAATTTTATATGTGCAATACAGTGACTTCCCGATATAAGTCACTGCGAGCCTCGCGCTTAAAGGTCACTGGGGCTACCGCGGACTGTGACTTTTACATTCCCAGCGTGCAGTGCGTATTTCAAATGCAACGTTCGGCGACAACCACCGATTTCGTCTGAGTGTCACTCGCCAGAACCGCGCAAGTGACTTATATCGGGAATTGACGTGACTTATGTCAATTTTTCTGTATACCTGGTGATCCAAAAGTCCCTGGACCGTTAGCATTCGAATTTGATTGTGACTAGATTGTGAAATTGAAATTTGCTTTCAGCAAATCGTCGAACGTTAATTAACCACGCCGCCGCAAATTCCGGTTACTTAAAGTGGGGAAATGTGATTTTCGAATTTCCGTTTGGACGAAACAAGTCTGGTCGAACGCGCTTCCTCATTATTCAATCCCGAGTCGGCGGTGCTCGGCCGAGCGAAAAAAGTGTTGGCGTTTTTTATTTTCGTTCTCTCGTCGTTTTTCCGAAGAACGAGACACTGCCGTGGTGCGTTACTCCGGCGACGTCCCGGGAACCCAGCAAAACAGAGAGATATTTCAGAGTCCCGGATTAGGTTAGGTTTTTTCCCGCGTGGCGCGCGAGCGCCTTCACGCCATGTAAAATGTCTCCCACTAAATTATCACACCTGGATTTTAACTGGCTCGAAAATAAAGTACCACCCCCACCCCTCCGCCCCTTCTATTTCCCCCTCTTCTTCGAGCAAAAAGAACAAGATGAAATGCGTGATTTAGTGGGAGAGGGATGGGGGAGAGCCGTTGGATCAACTCTGAGCCTGTTGATCGTTTAAAGCACCCCTAAACGCGTAATTAGCAGAGCGAAATTCTCTTCGTCATTTTTTTATTTATGCGGACCGCTCTTCGAAAAGATTATTCAAATTTTATCTCTCGAAACGCAAACACGCACACACACACACACACACACACACACACACTGTGTGTTGGGCATTTCCTCAATCATTCTATGGCTATGTACCGCCACAGTAATATCTAAGTGTCATATACCGTAAGTGTCATATCGCCGGGTCTGCCGAGCGACAATTATAAAATAGTAGTGATATTCTTTTGCAAGTGCGGAACATAGAGAAGTGTAGCGATTGAAAAACTAATTCACTGATTCCCAGGGGATCTCCAGGTATAAAAGTACTATCTCCGTAACTGTCGCATCACCGGGTCTGCCGAGCGACAATTATAAAATAGGAGTGATACTCTTTTGCGAGTGCGGAGCACAGAGAAGTATAACGATTGAAAAACTAATTCACTGATTCCCAGGGGATCTCCAGGTATAAAAGTAATATCTCTATAAGTGTCGCATCACCGGGTCTGCCGAGCGACAATTATAAAATAGTAGTGATATTCCTTTTAAAATGCGGAACATAGAGAAGTACAGCCATTGAAAAACTGATTCACTGGTTCCCAGGGGTGGAGGGGATCTCCGCGGCGGGGATAAAGCTGTGACAGTTACGGTGGACGTCTCCGCGACAGTTACGAGGACGTCACTGTACCAACGAGTCTTGCCGCGATTGTTTCGAGACATTACGGGAGAAAACTGGGAGCGAATCAGCGTCTGCCGTGCACGGTGCGTTGAGGAGGCTAATAATTCATAGTCTGCGCGCGATCGTAGAGGGTCGGGAACGGAGCGGCATAGTTCTGCCGGGCTGTTGATCCGTTCGAATAATTATGAACGTCGGCGCGCGGACGTTGCGCCGGGGCTGTTGTCCGTGCGAGCATAACAGAATTACGAGCGGTTCCCGAGGGACACGCGAGTCTCGTTCCCCGGGCGAGGTCCTCCGTTCCGTTCGGACAGATTCCTGCCGTGACAGCGGGACTTTAGCGACGTCCCCGGCCCGTCGCGAGCCCGAGGTTGCATTCGTTTTGACACGGACACGCGGGGGACCCGATAATCCGGCGTGGACGTCACGCGCGATTTTCTGCGAACAGAACCGGAGAGAAAGCCTCGCCACGGTCACGAAAAACTCGCTAATGGAATCGTTAAGCTTTCAAGGAACCCTCTTGGCGCGCCCGCGCCGCCATAACCGCGCGAGTATGCGTGTCCCCGGCCAGGAAATTGAATCACCGCGATTACAGGCGACACAGTTCTCGCGATTAACTGCGATCGTCAGTGGATTGCGGATATTTATGCAAAAAGGAAATTCCATTAACGCTAGGTTCACGCAGCACTAAAAATCACTATATTACATTACTTTACAAAAGTAACATGATAGCGTCTATCCAAAATTTGCGGCCATTTTTTAAATAATATATACAGAAAGAAATCAATCGGTTAAATAATTCCCGATAGATGCATCTTTACTGGATGGATGCATTCTTTAAATATGATATATTCTAGTATATTCTGGTATACTATATTATATTCTGGTATACTATGGTATATTCTGGTACATTAAGGTATATTATGGTTTCCCGTAAATCTAGTGTTAATTATCAGATTTTTCTTTCTTAACAATTGGATCGGA
The DNA here is from genome assembly GCA_028454255.1 of Halictus ligatus. Lineage (NCBI taxonomy): Eukaryota > Metazoa > Arthropoda > Insecta > Hymenoptera > Halictidae > Halictus > Halictus ligatus. Next base: position 3,499 of record JAQQRO010000145.1, read on the forward strand.
AACCAGTAATTTTCAATTTTTTTTATGCCCTTAAACTGCGAACTTAGAACTGGGAACATTGCCGCCAGAAGAATGCAATTTAATTTTTTTTTTCATTTTTAGTTATGACGTCAAAAAATCCGCAGTCTTCTCGTTAGAGTATTTTCTTGCAATTAGTAATTTCCATCTCCTCGAGGATTCTACAAGCAGTAGGATGTAGGGTGTCCCGCTACAGTAATATCTCCGTAACTGTCACATAGCCCGGCGCGCGACATTTACAGTAGAGATGCTGCGTTCCGTGGAGTGTGCCGAACGTACAAGAGGATAGCGATTGATGAAAACGAAGGACAGTGTTGGAATGAAATAGTTTGAATAGGCGGCTACAGTATGAAAGATGTGAAATATGTTTAAGTAGTTTTTTCTTTTTGTTTTGTTTTTTTTTTTGCTTTTTACAAGTTATTGCGCATTACATTTTTGCGTGTGCAGAAGCGTGAATGATGTTTCCATTGAGGTGACACTGGGGCTGTACACGACGTAATATAGACCGATTTTTATGAAACCTCGATGAAAAATAGTTCTTTTAAAAATATCTGGCGCATATTTTTTTTTTGCGGGGAACATCGTTCATATTGACAGGACAAAAACAACCCTGAATGTTGGGGATGAGAAATGCGTTTGTTCCGAGTACACTGGCGATACACGAGCATTGCTCATCGTTCAACATTATGCACTGTATTTTTCAATAAGGGATCCGATAACAAGAAATATACAAGTTCTTGAAATATTAAGTAAATTTTTTAGTTTTTATTTTCACACGTTACGTTCTTTTACTTACTACAGATTTACGATGAATAAATTGGCTGCTAATCGACGCTTCGTTGACGAATAGAAGCGTGCAATTAATAGGCAACAATTGACAGTTAAACAATGCAGCGTCACTCCGACAACAAGTTACGAGATCAAAGTTAGGTCTTGCACATTTTCATCGAGCTTCTATTCCCGGTGAAATGTTTTTAATTATCTTTTTCTTTATCATTAAAAGCTCTTTAACCCGAAGAATTAGTGGCTCAAGAGTTTATACCAGCGAGTCGCTGCCAGAAAGCGTAAACTAAAAAGACTTTGTTAATTAAAATTTCAATTAATCTGCATAAAGGCTCTCTCTCTCTCAATGATTATAAAAACAACCCGCAATTTTAAGCTATAATCCATTTGCGGAATTAATTGGTATTTCATAGTAAACTAGAGACACGAATTACTGTGCAAAAAAAAAATCGATTAAATATTCCCCTTTTGCCACTGCCACTCTTTCACTTACATACTTTCTCAAACTTAGGGTCGATTACTAAAATACTTTAGCCAGTGGAAGTCTTTTAATAGGTTTTGTAATAACTTCTTTCATGAAAAAGGTGTGCTGCATCGAAGAGAGATTTAATCATTCTCAAAGAAAGTGATGAAGTATACAGGCTGTCCCAAAAATGTTGTACTTCCTTGGAAAGGATGATTCCTGAGATCGTTTCAAGAAATTTTTTCCTTTGCGAAAATCTTCTCCGTGGCTTCGTTAACGAGTTATTAACGAAAAACACGGACCAATCACAGCGCGGCTATAGCGAACGGATTCCGGCTGGGAGGCGTGTCCCGCTGAGTGCAGCGTTGGCATTCGCTGACTCAGACTCCGCCTACTGCATCCGTTCTCTGATTGGTCCGTGTTTTTCGCTAATAACTCCTTAACGAAGCCGCGGAGAAAATTTTCGCAAAGGAAAAAGTTACTGCAAATCGCCTCGGGAATCGCCCCTTTCCAGGAAGCACAACATTTTTGGGACAGCCTGTATTATTTAAACAGTGTCATTGCAAAATTGATTCTTCAATCTTTAAGAGATGAATTTTTAACACTCTGAAATGGTGGAATTAATTTTTGATAATTTGTAGATAAAAAGGCTCCAACAATTCACATTTCCAATGTATGGTTTTCCTAAATTGTCACAATTCTCTGTTCCGGCGAAATACTTTTCGATTACTTTGGGAAATTATGTTTCAAAAATCTGCTTGCCCGCGTTCCGTGGATTTCCGCCCTCGTTCTGATTGAATTGAATAATTAAACGGAAGAAGTTGAACGCATCCGGAACGTTTGTTCAATCATCGTTGCGAAACGGAATCGTGGCTCGCTCTTATTACCGAAGAAATCCCGGTCCGGTCACGTCGAGTCTCGCGTGTACATAAAAATCCTCAGACCTAATTACGCACGTACACACGGACCGAATCGTCTAATTCCGTGGCACGGTGCCCATGGGAAATTAAAGGGGATGATTGATACAGGTAAAGAGAAGTCTTAAGACGCGTGCACGCGCGCCCTTTATATCGATGATCCTTCGCTTCTTTTCGACCTTTTATCCACCCCAATAGTCACGATCGGAGATCAATCCGCGGAACAAAAATTTTTCATCCCAGAGAATCGATCGACATTTACAAATCGATCCAGTTGAAAACATTTCAGGAATTTTAGGGAAGAAATAAGAAGAATTAATGATAATTGACACTGCACGACAAGATACCAGTTTTAATCAAAATTTTGTTACAAATTAATCCAGTTGAAAGTATTTCAGGAATTTCAGCTGGGAAGTAATGAAAAGTATTAATAATAATAATAACACTGCACGACGAAATATAAATTTTAATCAAAATTTTGTTCAGTTGAAAGGATTCCACAAATTAATCGAGTTGAAAGCTTTTCAGAAATTTGAGCTGGGAAGTAATGAAAAGAATTAATAATAATAATGACACTGCACGACGAAATACTATAATAATTTTAGTTAAAATTTGATTCCCCGGTAAAACCGGATAACAAGTGAAGATCTTGCCAGATAAAATGGAGCAGATTGGAATTGATTAGATCGGTAATGTCTGATTCCCGAAAATTCGGCGAATGGAGTTAATGAATTGACGGGGTGGGGTGGGGTGGTGGGATTAGGGGATGATTTCGACTGGGTGGGAACGATCGAGAAGGAATTTACGCGGCTGCTAATAACTCCTCACTATAAATAGTTGGTGAATTCCTATGTGTCTGGCCGTCTCTGCCCACCTTTGTTAGCCGGCTTTTCACACGGGCAACCTTCTACACCCTTGACTCGTCTCTCGAGGCTCTCCCTCCTTCTTCTTCGCCGTTTCTTCATTCTTTCCCGACTCTTTCCTCCTTCCTTCCTGGCTGGCTGGCTGGCTGGCTGCCTTCCTCCCTTCCTTTCGAATCCCCATCCCCTTGGACCCCCCGTTCATTCTTTTCTTGAAGATAGAGGGGCGACTGGGTTACAGAAAGAGGCTCCCGGACGTGGTCTACGAGACTCTTCGCGTATAATGCGAAGGGCACTTATGCGACCAGCGAGACAATTTCGTCCCCGTTCGCCTCATCGTATCGGGAAATCAGCTGCCACGATGGATCGATGGACAAAGTACACCCCTGGAGCTGATGTCGGCAGATGAAGTGCCTCGAACCATTTGTTCGGACGGCTCTGGTTTTGAATGCGATTTTCTCGACGACTTCTCAACCATTTTTTTTCAAAAAGAATTACTCAACCTTCCGCCTTAGGATTTTCCACACCCATTTCTGGGTATTTGAAGTACCTAGATTATTATTTTTTATGTAAAAATTGCCACAATTACGCGAGCTATATCTTTTCTTATAGAGCATGTTTCGGGGGGTCCTGGATGCCATTTTCTTGGCAATCTTTACGAATTTTTTTAGGGAGAGCTGTTCAACTGTTTGGATTAGGATTTTGCACAATTACTTACGGGTGTCTGAAGTACATACAGTTTTTTTAAAAAGTGGAAACAATCACAATTACATTAGTTATTTTTTTTTTATAGTTTCTGCCTTAGGGGGTGTACTCTGGTGTTGAATGCTATTTTTCCAATTTTTCGGAATTTTTTCCCGGAGAACTGTTCAATTGTTCGGATTAGAATTTTGCACAATTACTTACGGGTGTCTGAAGTACATACAGTTTTTATAAAAAGTGGAAACAATAAAAATTACATTAGTTACACATTTTTTTACAGAGTCTGTTTTAGGGGGTATACTCTGCTGTGAATGTTGAATGCCATTTTTCCGAATTTTTTTCGGAATAACTGTTAACCTTATCGCATCAGGCGTTTGCACAGGCATTCCTGGATAGTTGTAGTAGACAAATTATTTTTTCGAACGCACCATAAATGCGTCACTCTGTTTATCGAACTTGAATTACTTCAGCTTACAGCTTTCCGGGAGTTGCTTAATTACCGAGGCAACATAAAGGGCGGGATAAAGTGACAAGGGGGGGGGGCTAACAACAAGTTGTTCCGGGGCCCCGGGGGGGGGGGGGGGGGGGGGTAGCGACGAAAAATATTTCGCAGGTTCATAGACCATGATGGTTTTAATAGCTGCTTTACGACGCGAGGCGTGGCAGAAGTAGGCTGTAACTGTTCAGGCGGTTTTATGAGGCATAAAATATTCGCATGATTTCCCGCGTCGCATTCTTCCTCGGCGAGACGCGGCCTCCGGGAACAATTTTCCGCGGGAAACACAGTAAACACGATGAAACACACGCGAAATTACCGGGCACGTCGTTCGCCGGCGACTAACTGGCGATTATACCGTAGTTTCCCCGCGCGTTGAAGGATTTCCGCCGCCATTTTGGGCTCATTGAACGGCGATGAGCTCGGCCGTTACCATTAAGAGTAATTAAGGCAGCGTTATGATAATCGTAAAACGCGCGAACAGCTTTTTAATTTAATTACCGACACTTCGCGCGTTATATCGACGCCCGACAGTTTCTCCGCTGTCTTCCCTGACAGGAACCGGCCGAAACCAGGCTACGTCGACAACGTTATTGACAACAATATTGATTAATATTAACTTCGGAAGACAAGTGGTCCACATCGATGTCCGTTCACTTGTACACGTCGACGGTGACAGTTCGTGAAACAACTGACACTGGTCTACATTCGGAACGACTTCGACCTATCTCGGACTGTATATTTTTATAATTAATCAATTCCCACTCGAACACACCATTTGTTCATAAATTAAAAATATTCTCAATCGCTGTCCTAAATATTGCAGGCAAACTGTTCAACTTTTTGCTCTGCGATTTTGCACACTCGTTCATGGGAATTTTCTCATCTTTGGGAATTTTTTTCGGAAGAACTGTAAAGCTTTTTGCATTAGGCTTTTACATGGTCGTTTATGGATATTTGAGGTATGTAAATTATTTTTTTGAAGAATGAAGGATCAAAATTACGCGATTTATATATATTTTTGTGGAGTCCGTTTTTGGGGGTGTGTTCTCGTTTCGAAATTTGTACCCATTTTTGGGAATTTTTTTCAGAAGAACTGCAAAACTTTTTGCATTAGCATTTTGCATACTCTTTGGTGGATATTTGAGGTACGCAAATTATTTTTTTGAAGAGAGAAAAATCAAAATTACACGATTTATATATATTTTTGTGGAGTCCGTTCTTGGGGGTGTGTTCTCGTTTCGAAATTTGTACCCATTTTTGGGAATTTTTTTCAGAAGAACTGCAAAACTTTTTGCATTAGGATTTTGCATAGTCATTCATGGGTATTTAAAGTACCTAAATTATTTTTTTTAAGAGAACGTAATCAAAATTGCATCAGTTATATGTCTTTTTATAGTCTGGTTTTACACGTTCTTGATTTTTGTTTTTTGCCAGTCGGCCAATTAAATTGTTTGCAACGAGCAAACGAGATAATCGTTGCAAACACGAGTTCGTAAAGAGATTATTATGCCCCGGGAGCATCTTCATTAGTTTATTCTATTAGCGAAATTTCATAAAGCTTCAGTCTTGATATGCTCATAACAGCATATGACATCGCTGTAAATTCCATTACATAAATAATTTTCCGCGCTACCTGCTCTCATAATTAATGATTTACCCAACTGCAGGCCGATCAATAGTCCGAGGGATTTATAATTCCGGATTATTAGCGTGCTTCCCTTTATTATCCTGAGGGGCAATTTATGGCTTTGGTATGGCCCCGCTTCCTGAAAATGAAAATCTGCCCGGAAAAAAATGACTTGCTTTCCCGATGTGTGCAATTAACCGATAATTCGCTGGCAGCGTGTACGCGGAAAAAAATTGTTAGAACACCGAGCGTGCGCCGAATGTTTCCAATTAATTCAACCCCGGTGCAGATTTCTCTCTCTCTCTCTCTCTCTCTCTCTCTCTGTGTGCACGTTTTATCACGTAAACAGATTTGTGCGGCCTAGTTTTTATTAACCGATTTACACAGCAATTATTTTGTAATCGATACCGCGCGACAAAGAATCCCCCGGAAAATCCAATTCTGCTGGAATTTTTGGTGAAAACCGTGAAATCTGTTTACAAAACTGTCCGGTCCAGTATACAGCAAATTTAATTAAACGCTGTAAGCCAATTAAAGGATATTATTTACAAAAATGTTTCCAGTAAAATATGACGAAAGAAGATCACATACGGGCTTAATTTCACGTTGGTAATCGATGAATTTTTAACTTCTTTCCATCAGTGAATTCCTCGCCTCGAAACGTCGAGTTTTGGAATTATTTCGTCAAGATGTACAGGATTATAAAGAAAAAAGTTAAAAATGTCTGGGTTGCCAAGGTGAAGGTTAACACATATTGAACGCTTCTAATTTTGAGTTAATATTCTTGGGGCTCGCAAGACTGAAGATGTTATCGGTCTGAAAAAAGTTATTCTGTTTTAAGGGGTGGCTTAAGAAAAAGATTAAAAATTAGAGGAGGGAAAATTTTGGCAGGAAATTTCATATTTATATAATTGGATTCATCAGCTATTAAATTATTCGTTTAACATCCCAAACAAAAACTGAATTATCAGTCTTAAAAAAGTTATTCTGTTTTAAGAGGTGGCTTAAGAAAATGATTAAAAATTACAGGAGGGAAAATTTGGGCAGGAATATCTTATGCTTACATAATTGCATTCATCAGCTAGTCGTTCATCAACAAAAAGTCGTTGGAATCGTTCTTAAAAAAAAGTTACTCCGTTTTAAGGGTGCAGGAAGACTTTTCCGACTGACTGTGTATAGCGGAATCATTTTATCATTTTATACGAGCCAAGTCGTAGCGCCGGGTGAAAAAGCCAGACGACGAGGGGGGAGAGAAAGAAAGAGAGAAAGCGGTAGGAGGGCGGCGGGGGTGTGGGGGTTGAAAGGACGTCGGGGGTGGCTCGATGAAAAAGGATAGTGCCGCGTAAAATGTTCGAGGATATAAAACTCTTTCGGTGTTGGAAGTTATACCCATTAAAGATTAATAAACCATCAGGCTGGAAAATAGCTAAGATGGCGGGTGTCTCTCCGGCTGCGGAGAAGAAGAGGGTGGAAATCAGCGGCGAGGAATTTCGAAGCTGTCCTCTGAAGACCCGTTCCCTTC
>JAQQRO010000146.1:0-10875 GCA_028454255.1 Halictus ligatus
GGGATGAATGAGAAATTATTGCACCGATTGGAAACACGAGCGGCAACCCATCCCATCCGCGACTGCGAAGAGTCACGCTTAACCTGAACGATCGCACCAACAAGACCAACTTCTCTCCACCATAACGACGCCTAACCACGACACGTTATTCCCATGTATATACCAAACAATTGTACAACTACTTCCCGTTCTTCCAACCACAATTCACTGCATTTTCAAAGGGACTCGCCCCCAAATCGTAGGACAAAGTGTCACAACCTCGGGACACGGTTTTATTAAAAGTTCCACGAACATATCCACGCTGTCCAATCATTCCCGGAACCCAGGGCCTATCAATCGAGATCCTGCACGGCGATACCGATCGTGAAAACAAATCAGCAGCTTCGGAACGGGGTGTGGATCCCGAGGAATCCGACGCCGGGTGTGTTTCCTCGTCGAGCATCGGCTCGGGATCCTGACGGACGTCTTAGGACGAGGGAGGGGGGGACCAGGACCTCGCGTATATCCTGAGAGGTTCGTCTGAAAGCAGGATATGATCCCGGAGTGGCGAGAGGGTGGTTCGGTCAACATTTGAGCGGGGCAAACATCGCTCAGCCGAGCTTCTTCCCTACGGTCTCTTGGCCCCGGTGATCCGTGGCCGATCTCGATGAGACTCGGCTCGTTGTCCTTCCAACTACTCTCCCTATCCATATCTCTCTCTCTCTCTCTCCCTCTCTCTCTCTCTCTCTTTCTCCCTGGGACCAGGTCTCAGCGAGGGAATACCTTAGCCCCCGGGCGTCCCGGCAGCACAAAGCATATTGCATGCGCTCTCGAAACACACAATCGCGGCCAGGGACCCGTCAGGGTTCGTTACCTTCTCGCGCCGATGGTCTTCGCTGTCTCGATCGGATCCATCCGCCCCCGGGCACTCGTTTAACGAGCATAGTCGTGAAACATTCACTCGTTACCCTTAGCCCCGGCGTGAAACGATACCCCGAGTTGCCGATCCGATCGAATTAACCCTCGCTGGCCGATCATGCGTTCGCAAAATCTGTACGTTATGTTCGTACAAAGTAACGCGAAACAGTCGCTGTCCGAGCGATCAACTGTGTTCTGTGCGTCCGCAGGCTCTCACAGCGAATTAACAACTCTCTCTCTCCCTCCACACACTTCGGTTGGACCGAGTAGGAGAGAGTGAGAGGAGAGAGAGTATTGGGATATGGGTATTAAAGAAAACCACAACATATATATATATACGAAATAAGATTTATGTCAGAACAACTCTAGGAGCACGTTGTGAGGCACGTCTTCACCGTTTGAGGGAAACTTCACGAGTGAAGCGCTAGAGATCGGAACAGGGCAATAGCCGGTTCAGTCGGTCCTACCCTTCAAAGAAATAATAGATTGATTTTGTTCTACATTTATGGAATAAATTCCAACAGAGAGCCGCGTCGATACACGAAAAGAGAGAGCCCTCTCTCTTTCTTTTCCGAGAATCACGGTGGCAATAGATCGATCGGCTCTCCCGCAAATTCCGACTTTTGTCTCTCGAGTATTTTTCGCAAGTTCGAGTTTCCGCTTCACGGAAACCAACGAAGATCGAACCGGTTGCGGTCGAAGATCGAACCTGGTGGAAAACCAAGTCGAGCTGTCGTTTCGAAGCGTGTCGCTTCCCGATCCCACGGAGCCGAGACGAAAGTGAAAGTGCATCGCGCCATGGCCGGCCACCGTGCAACGATTCTCTCTCTCTCTCTTTTTGCGGTCCGATTGCCGGGCCGGGTTGTATCGGTCCCACGAACCCGGTGTTACAAAATCGGCCGAGTTATTTCGCTGCGAACCGACGCAAACCTGATTGCAACGACCCGAGCAATCGGTAATTCTAACTCTCCGGGCAGTTTCTAGCCCGAAGAGTTTCCTCTTTCGCCTCGAGAATTTTATTTTCTGGGAATTTTGGCGGGCCAAGAGTGACGCGCTGTGTCTTGTCGGTTGGCATGCGAGAAACAAGCCAGCCTCGGGATTTCTCGGGTTTCGAGCAGCGCCGCGGGCTCCGGGCACGCGGCACCCATAGATTCGGGAACAAAGTAGCATTCAGTGCTAATTGATTTCCCAATTAGCTGCCGAGGCTGACTGAGCTGCCGTTACAAAAGCGACGACGGACAGCAGCCCCCCTCAGCAGTTCTCGCTCGCGTCAGCTCCGCGGAGAAAATTGTAAAATTTCGCATCCCCGCCAACACCCCCCGTGATCGACGCTCCTGAATGTGAACGGGGCTTCCTCGAAAGGGAGGCCAGGCGACAACGGAATATTTCTCGAGACTTTTCTCGTGAAATGCACGGGAAGCCATGGAAAGAAACACCATCGACTTCCCCCCGCGTCAATCAAAAAATATTTGCCTCTGATTAATTAACGGGTCCCGGAATCGTAGAACGAGCCTGAAACGGTACAGTCCCGGGGAAAATTCAATTTGCCGGCTCGAGTCTCTCGTAAAAGTGCGAAACGCGACGCCGCTTTTCAGCTTTTCCTCGCCTTGGAGCTTTCAAAGAGAACGCTTCGCCGATCCTCCCCGTAAACTGATATTCGTTTCGATCAGGGTTGCCCCGCGTTCTTAATTACTGGCGACGATTCCCCCGGTTCACGAATCATGCTGACAGTCTGCGTACGCTCGTGCATTTGTCAATCGCAACTTATTAAACTTAAACTTAACTTACAATCGTAACTTATTCAACACAGCTTTTTCTGGTCCTAGATTATGTCGTTCCTAATGAAACTGCTAATCGGTCGAACACCAGGACTACTGAGCTCTGAAAGAGATGTTCGATGAAATTTTTGAAGCTGTGAGAACGTGATCTAATTGCGCCGGACCGGGCGTCGAAAAATAGGGTTTAACGACCAAGCTACAGTATAGTGGAGCAACCTTTTGTCCGAGCTTCGTCCCCGAGAAAAATGACTTCCCCGGACTGTTCGGCGCAAGGAAAGCGTCTGTTGTTAAAAGTTTTCCGTCCTGACAGTTCGGCGCGATCCCTGTTAGCAGTTCCAGGGTTAACATTCATCGCCCGAGCACCGTCAGCAACATTTAACTCCACAGAGAACAAGAGAAAGTCGTCGACCGACAACAATTTCTTCGAACGATTATTCCAGAGAAATATTCCAAGAGAAAATGTTTTCACCGAGAAATTTTTTAATATTCTTTGGAGTACATGTTGTCATAAAAATCGTCTGAAACCAAAGCAAATTCAATCTTGCTGTTATCATAAAGGGATAAGTCTGAGGCACGTTTAGGACTCGGTAGTTTTAGTGTTAATATGTTCTTTCAAGTTTTTACATTCAGTTGGCAATGCTATGTACAGTTGTAATGCAAAGGTTGTAAAGCATGTAGGTTGCGCGTGCTGGTGTGATTAAGGTTGGCGCATAATTCGCAAAATTCTGTGCAACTGAGGTTTTCATTTTCTTTAAAGACGTGTGCCTAGAAGAGTTAACCCTTAGCACTCGAATATTCTAATCAAAATTGTATTACTTCTGAGACGAATAAATGACTTAGATAAATATTAAATACATATTAGGTTGTCGCATGGTTTAGAACGCAAACGTTACGAAGCATTTTCTGATGAAGGAACTCTATAACAGTCGCCTGCAGGTTTACTATTGTACACACCATTTTAACCCTTAGCACTCGAACGGTGAGGCACCACTGAATATAGCTCTGTCAATAATGAAACTATTTTATACGTTATCAAATTCGTTCGTATTTAATAAACTACTAAAAATTCCACTATCGTACGAGTAAATTATGCCATTCTCGTGTGTACGACACGAGAAAAAAATATGTAGAAGCGAAATATTCTAGATCGGAGGTAGTGTTTCGTTTCAGAGTTAAAATAGCTTCGAGTGCAAAGGGTTAATCAGAGTAGGGGGGTTGATGTTATCGGGCACACGCGTTGCAAGCGCAAGTGGCAGCAAGTTTTCGAGGAAGCAAGACGCTCTCATTGTCCTCGCGAGGAGAAAGCTGTGTATGAGGTGGCGGAGGGCGGGGGATGGAAGCTGCTACGGAGACAGCGCGGAGAGGAGAGGAGAGGAGAGGAGCCGGTGACTTAAGACGTTAACGAGACTAACCGGATTCATCGGCGCTCTGGAGGGGCGAGTCTTGCCCCGAGAAGGGTGAAGAAAGGAGAGAGTGCCGGGCGGCACTGATTTTAATCAAGATATGGCCTGGCAGCAGCCAACGGCGGATCAAGTGAGCCAGGGCTTATCGATTTTCTAAGTGCTCCCGACCGGCAGCCCGCCGCTGCTGCGACGCTACCCGTGAATCCGAAAGTAACGCTGCCCCGTCGCAGCCTCCTGCTGCCATTCCTGATGAAACAACCGGACGTCCGAGGATCCTCGAGGACGTTCGATTGCCCTTCCACCCACCCATCCGACAGATCCTGAAATCGCCCACCCTGTTTTATGCCGGCAGGAATATTTAACGCGATACCCTGAAGATCCGGGCGATGCAGAATTGATATAATCGGGCCACTTGGCACAGCCCCTGATCAGGGGTCGATACTGATCAGTATTTTTGAAAGTCGAGACGACTCTGAGAGCGACAGGATTTTTTCCAACGACAAGTTTACCGTGATCGTAACGTCGAAGGAATAATCTCGATACCTTGAAGATTCGGGCGATGTGGAATTGATATAAACGGATCAATTGGCACAGCCCCTGATCAGGGGTCGATACTGATCAGTATTTCCTCAAGTCGAGACGTCTCTATTAGTGACAGGATTTTTTCCAGCTACAAGTTCACCGTAATCGTAACGCCGAAGGAATAATCTCGATACCCTGAAGATCTGGGCGATGTGGAATTGATATAACTGTACCACTTGGCACAACCCCTGATCAGGGGTCGATACTGATCAGTATTTCCTCAAGTCGAGACGACTCTGAGAGAGACAGGATTGTTTCCAACGACAAGTTTACCATAATCGTAACGCCGAAGGAATAATCTCGATACCTTGAAGATTCGGGCGATGTGGAATTGATATAACTGGGCCACTTGGCACAACCCCTGATCAGGAGTCGATACTGATCAGTATTTCCTCAAGTCGAGACGACTCTGAGAGCGACAGGATTGTTTCCAACGACAAGTTTACCGTAATCGTAAAGCTGAACGAATAATCGCGATACCTTCAAGATCCAGGCGATGAGGAATTGATATAACTGGGCCACTTGGCACAACCCCTGTTCAGGGGTCGATACTGATCAGTATTTTTGAAAGTTGAGACGAGTCTGAGAGCGACAGGACTTTTTTCACAAGTTTCTTCGTGATCGTAACGCCTAATCGCGAGATCCTACGAGAGACGCCGCGCCACGGATCCTCGGATCCCTTAATCCGTGCATTGATTCGCCTCGCGCACCGGTTAATCCGGATAATCGTCGCAGACAAGGCAATCTCTTAATTGATCGAGCCAGACAGCCTCCGTGTCCGTCTTCCGGAGAGAATACGAATGATATTTTTCTTTTTTTTTTTTGTCGTTTGCCCGTTAAGAGATTAAAGCCAAGGGGTCGGCCGGCTCGTTTTAGATCCATTATACTCTCGGGAGAGGGAAACGTCGGGACGACGGGGGTGGCGGCGGGGAGGGAGAGGGCGGATAGGGAAAGAAACGAAAAGAGACAGGTGAATCTAGGAGACGCGCGTTCTCGTCGCGGAGCAAATGAAGAAGAAACATTCCGAGGACTCTGACGGAGGGTTCTGAATTTCGCCTGACGGAGTGGCGGGGGCGGAGAGAACGACGGAAGAAGCGCAGCGCTACTGTCTCGAAAGATTGCTCACGGCGAAAGAAGGAGGAGGAGTGATTTGAATAGTTTCATGGCCCCGTGAAGAACATCAACCCTCGCGTTCCAAATTTCATTGGACACTTATCGTCCCAGTTACGGATACAGATTAATTTTCCAAAGACCTTGGCACGCGATCCGTCCGCAAAATGAAACTTATTAGAAAAGGGTGAATAATAGTTTCAGATGCCGAGGTTTCCAGCAAATTTTTGCTCGGCCTTATAAACAGAGTGGGGGACACAGATAGACGGAAGAAGAATCAGAGAGAGAGACCGAGAGAGAGAGAGAGTCGAATAAAAGTGAGAGACAGCGAGGAAAAGAGATCTCACGAGTGAATGAAAATGAGGAGAAAAGGAGGGAGAGGCAGGGAAAGGCGGGGATCGGGGGTGAAAAGGAGAGGAAGAGGAGCGAGGAAGAAAGAGCCGAAGAGAAAGGGAGCGAAGGGAGAGGGCATGCTGAGCTTGCAGAAAGGGTGGCTGGTGATGCGTACCGTAGCTACCTCGGCAAATGCATTAAGACCACCCTGCGCCACCCCCTGGCAATATCGAACTGACTGCGCGACTCCCCTCTCTCTCTCCTCTCTCTCTCTGCACCCTCTCTCCCTTTCTCCGTGCAGGATACACCGCGTTTCTCGCGCCTCGTTTGCCGCGAGAGTAACGCGGCCGCGGTTCTCGAGGCACTCTCGCGATCCTCGATCGTGAACAAGCGTCGACCGAATGCTGGAAACACCGGGCGACGCGTTCCGGCGTTTGCCCGGAAACAAACGGGATCCTACGGAAATAGAACTCGTGCCGGCACGACGGTCCGCGGGGCTCAAGGCGATCGGCAAACACCGAAATCGCGAAATAAACCCGCCGGCTCCGAGAAACTCACCCCCAACCTATCTTTCCCCGGATCCCTCGATTTTTCCCGAGCTCTTTCAGCCACTGATTTATTGGCCCCGTCTTCGGTCCACCGGAGCCCCAACGAGCACGCCACTCGAAATTTATGGGGGTCCCCTGCTCGTGGGAAAGATTAAAAAATTGGCTACTGTGTCTATTAGCCCAGCAGGGGTCGGCGGAAAGACCTGTTTCAGAATTTTTCCTGGACCTCAAAACATAGATTGATTCCTCGAACCCGATTCCACATTCGAAGGGAGGGTACCTCTGAAAAGGTTCGACCAATAAAAAGCCGATGGAGCACACCGGGAGCTCGATCAAAGATTTTAAAATTGAAACTGATAGAGGACGCCTCGGGAGGAATAATTGAGGAGTACTCTTGCCAAGGTTTCATTAATAAAAAGAATTTTTCCTGGACCTCAAAACATAGATTGATTTCTCGAACCCGATTCTACGTTCGAAGGGAGGTAACCTCTGAAAGGGTTCGTCCAATAAAAAGCCGATGGAGCACACCGGGAGCTCGATCAAAGATTTTAAAATTGAAACTGATAGAGGACGCCTCGGGAGGAATAATTGAGGAGTACCACGGTTTCATTAATAAAAAGAAAGGGAGCCGCACAGACCGGCTCTGTTTGCAATTATTTATGCGTAGAGACGACGACGAGAACCTATCTTTGATCAGCCGACTGCTCGTTAAAAGCCAGCTTAGGATAATGGCGACTTCGAAGGGTGGCGCACACTATCCGAAAGATATTATCGGGAGACGGGCTTTTAAGCGACTACACACCGGCTAGGGGACAGGTAACTCGATAACCGGTCCCTCTGTTTGCCGACACGTGGTCAAGCTAAATTATTTCACGAATCCGTAACCGCGTGTTTGTTCAACGAGCATGCTCCTCTCGGGGATCTTTGGACCTGCGAGTTTTGGAGACTGTAAGATCTCTTCCTCGATCGTTCAATGTAATCCGACGCTTGGAAAAGCTCTGCGAGCAAACCGGTTCCATCGTAGCTGAGGCAATTTCATTATTAACGAAAACCGCGGAACTAATTGCGGAAAAAATTGCCGCGGAACATTTGCCATTGTCGCGGTGAAAATCAGAACAACGTGTCCTTGAAATTTCTTATCGTTTAACACAGTTTGGACGCGGACCGAGCGAACCGTGTAACAGAAGGATCCACCTTGCTATTAATTCCAGGTGGTGGAGAGCTGCCGGTCCGAACCTCTCGAATTATTGTTAATTAATCGGGCTGATGAGCTGCCAGGAGCGGAGACAAGGCTTTCACGTGCGTCGAGAACGCGGCGTTCTAATGCCCGGCACGTGACAAATGTTCCGGGCCGATACCATTATCGTCGAGGAAACGTCGGTGACCGTGTCATCGTCCAGAACACGATTCACGATCGTCCCGCCGCCGCTATTCCTCCCCCATTTTCGACACCGATGTTCCCACGAAATTCCCAGTTACGACGCGGGGGCTGCGCTCTCTCCTTCGTACGGGACACGCCGCGACGACGTACATACATGTACATACACGCGGAGGATAACGTATATACACCGGGGGGGAAGCGGGGTGGGGGCATACATAGATGCATGAATACGTGCACGCGTAGCTGGCACCACCTCATTCCAATCGATATGCGACGACACCCCCGTGGGGAGACATTCATATCGCAGTGGAACTCAAACACGAAGCCCGGAGGAGACACGTAGCTCTCTGTAATATCGTCCCCTTCGGTCACCCTGATATCTCTGTTCCATCGGTATCGGAACATTTGCCTGCCAATTTCGGCCGCGTACCGCGCCGCCACCCCGTTTAGGCGAACACGGTACCCGCCAATCTCGCCGCGATTCGTTGCGACGACGATTTTCCATACGTAGAGTTACGAGTCAGACACTTAGATCAGACAGAGTTACGAATCAGACACTTAGATCAGACAGAGTTAGAATCAGACAGAGTTAGAATCAGACAGAGTTAGAATCAGACAGAGTTAGAATCAGACAGAGTTAGAATCAGACAGAGTTAGAATCAAACACTTAGATCAGACAGAGTTACGAATCAGACACTTAGGTCAGACAGAGTTAGAATCAGACACTGAATTAGAATTTTTGGTGGCGCCAACGTGTTTGGGTCCGGCATGAAAGGGAGTCCGTTTTGGGCCGAAGTGTGAAAGAAGAGTGTATCCCACTTAAAAACATCTCCAAAATTGTCAGAAGACCGGTGCATTCCTAAAAACATTCCCCCCACCCTCACATGCACATAGGTTTCTTTTGGAAACATTTCCTATAATTCTATTCCTGTCCACAAATCCCACATCCCCCAAAGAATCAAGTAATCCCCATTCTGTTCACAGGACGTTCAGGTCGAAGGGAAACTAGGACTACCCAGGTACTGGTATGAGCAAACTCAAGGGAAACCCTAATAAAAAGATGTTAGGTCAGTCAGTCGGAAGAGAGTCAGTCAATATAGAGTCAGTCAATATAGAGTCAGTCGGAAGAGAGTCAGTCAATATAGAGTCAGTCAATATAGAGTCAGTAGGAAGAGAGTCAGTAGGAAGAGAGTCAGTCAATATAGAGTCAGTCGGAAGAGAGTCAGTCGGAAGAGAGTCAGTCAATATAGAGTCAGTCGGAAGAGAGTCAGTCAATATAGAGTCAGTCGGAAGAGAGTCAATCAATATAGAGTCAGTCGGAAGAGAGTCAGTAGGAAGAGAGTCAGTCGGAAGAGAGTCAGTCAATATAGAGTCAGTCGGAAGAGAGTCAGTCAATATAGAGTCAGTCGGAAGAGAGTCAATCAATATAGAGTCAGTCGGAAGAGAGTCAGTCAATATAGAGTCAGTCGGAAGAGAGTCAGTCAATATAGAGTCAGTCGGAAGAGAGTCAGTCGGAAGAGAGTCAGTCGGAAGAGAGTCAGTCGGAAGAGAGTCAGTCGGAAGAGAGTCAGTCGGAAGAGAGTCAGTCAATACAGAGTCAGTCGGAGTTATTAAAGAGTATAAAGGACCATAGCGAAACTGGTATGATTACTAAAATATTCCTACGCATATTTCACAAAACTCGCGAAACGTTCGAGGAGAGTCCATTAGCCGGCGTCGACCGGTGCGCGCATCATTTCATAAAGGAAACAAAGGAGGACGTCGGCAGCGAAATAGTAGCGTGAGAGGGGTTCGACGATAATGCCTGTTCAGGCACGTGTCAGCCATTTATCAACACAGCGACAAAAGCATTACGCGGGACCCGAAGACGAGAGCAAATTATTCCCGGTGTGTCCGGTGTGTACGGCCAATCGAACGCGGCTCGTCGTTCGCCTTTGTCGTCGGGCCGCGAGGATCGTAACTCAACGCGGCGCAGACTCTGTCCAATTTAATTACGCGGAAAAGCGAAGATAGAAGACGACGACGACGACGACGACGACGACGAAGAAGAAGAAGAAGAAGAAGAAGAAGAAGAAGAAGAAGAAGAAGGAGAAGGAGCATTCGTAATCGAGCTACTTAATCTGGGATTCTGGTTGAAAGCTCGACCGCTTAACGCGACGGGGGTCGATTTAAAGGGGGCAACATCTTTCCGTCGAGCGGCCGCGTCCCCCAGAAATTGGAATCGGCGACGGGAAAAACGCGAAAGACGCGGATAATGCGCTCTCGCGACGTTGCATCCGCGATCACGGATCTCCTCGGGCAATACCGTTCCATTAGTTAAATTGTTTCCGTGATACGCCTCCGCCTCTCTCTCTCTTTCTCTCTCTCTCTGTCTCTAGCAGGCCCTTTCATTTCACTTTGGCGCAGGATAGACGGCCCGAACGATGCAATTCCAGGTTATCCACTCCCCCGAGCAGCCGATAAGAAAATAGCATGAAAGAAGAAAGGGAGAGCCGTCCCGTGGGGGGATCCCGGTGATCATTTGATTGCGGATAGATTAAGGTACAGGGGGTGGGGGGTGGCGGTGGCTGTGTAGGCCGCCTCGACAATGCAAACCCGACGTTTTGTATTGGCCGACACAGTGAATGCCGCGCTCTGATCCCACGATGAAATTGGACTTTTCACGATCGAGACACACCGGCTCTGCTGGGGGACGAGAATCTTGATCTGTCTCCTCTGCGTGTCGGGGATTCCCTGATACCCAAAGCTTTGGAAACTTTCGGCTCCCGTCAAGCCACGTGGCAGAAGAGTTCTTCCTTCTCGCCGAGAGAACAAGTTGAACGTTCTCCTGTTGTGGATTAAGC
>JAQQRO010000147.1:0-10873 GCA_028454255.1 Halictus ligatus
ACGGTCCTCGAGGACCGACTGGGCCCGAACGGAAATCTGAACGAGACGACACACAGTGTGACGATTGGCCTTTTTAGCTGGACAAAAGTCTAAATCGCCTATTTTTCTATATTTGTCGATTGATATGTTTACAGTTGTATAAAACATGAATAATTATTAATTTTTTACAACATTTAGTTGGTTTTTGTTAATTAAACAATATATTTTAAGTGATTTATAATTAAATAAAAAATACAACAAAGTTAGTAATGGATCTGTGTAACACAGAATGATTTAACAAGTAGTAGATATTATCAAAGAAGACGTCATTTTTAATTAGGGACAAAAACAATGCAATTTTGGAAAAATTATAGTACATGTTACTTTTTGGAGATTCAGATATATTCTAACGGGAAAGAATTATTCTTTGGTTTAGTATACGGTTTCACTTTATAAATAATAACTCTGTGTCATATTATTGTGTACTATTTTAATAAAAATATAATAACATGAAAATATGAATAAAACAAAAGAAATAACAGAGATCAAAATCAGTCTTCAATAGGAACATTCGGTTGCTAAAAACTAATAACTTATAAACAAATGTAAATAAAATATAACTAAACAAACCGCTAAGTGGCAACGGCAATCGGCATCGGCTGCGTTCGAAGCGCCCGGCCCGAGCTATGATTGTCACGAGCGTGTACGTAAAACGACGTAACTTCATAGTAAAAATTAGTATAGTCGCGCAACGTTGCGCAAGCCAATTTTGGTACTAAAGTAAAGTAGAAGATCTCTACTTTATTTCTATGTAAAAATCATCGCGTGGGGCGACGTGGGGCATATACTAATTCATTAACGAAGAGTAGTAACATGGGCGTTTTTGTGGAAAAATAAGTACCGTCTTTGACACTAATTTACAAAAATAGAGGAATGTTATCGATAATTTGGAATTACTAAAGTGAAAACACATGTTTCGAGATGTTATATCCATCATATACAGGAAATTTAAACACTCCTTAGTACATTTCAACATATTTCGAGCGCGTATGGAAATGTGTCCATTCATTTATAGGTTAGGTGTTCGTTCTTTAGGTGAAGTTTACACGCTCTGTAAACATACAACAAAAGAATTTTAAGTTTTAATATTCAAGGGTTTTAATACATGGTGATTTTAGATCATATTAGCACAGTTAGTTGTTGCTGATTTGAAAGTTACTTTTGTCCAGCTAAAGAAGGCCATTCGTCACACTGTGCGACAGTCAATGTATTAACACGTTAAGTGCCTAGCCCGATTTTACTTCCGTTTAGGCCAATAGTTAGGTCCGTAAGGATTGGGCGAGGCATGAACGGAAAGTCTAGCACCGGTCATTAGGGAGGCGTCGCGTCGTTTAACGTGTTAATTTGCGCTGAGAGATAGTAACATTAACTCAGAATTTACTATACGCCAGAACAACCTGCCCCACGTTTCGCAATGATCGCAATTCCGCAGACCGGTAACTATTGAGTAACATTCGTTCCTCAAACTCGCATCGCGATAAAAACCGTGCAAACACAATCTTCTCGGTTTTATAAGTCCGGGTACACTACTTTGTGCTGAACAGCGGTTTTAGTGTCCGGGCAGGTTTACCGTTAAAAAGCAGTTTTCTTCTCGTCGCAGCGTGAGCAAGGCCCCCAAGATTGCCTATATAAATTTGTGAAATGGCGGGTACACTTCGGGATTTAATTGTTTCCCCATTGCCGCGATAGTCGTCGAATGGCTGTATAAAAACTCGGGGAACGTTACGGAGAGGCTCTCTCTCTCTCTCTCTCTCTCTCTCCCTCTGTCTCACAGATAGGAGGAACCGGTTCTTGAGGGAACCACCTTCCTAATCAAGGAAATAGAAATTCGAAAGAGGGTCGCCGGCTACAATGGGGACGATGCTTTCACAGTTAACGAGAGCATCGTCGGAGGTGCGAGTTCGGTGTAGTTTATACTAACGGCCAGATTAGAGTCCCGGGTCTCTCCCGGCTGGTTCAGGGGCCGGGGAAAATCTCGGCCGATAGCCGGGCCGGTTTCCACGGGAAAATCACGGGATCCTTTTTCCCCGGGAAATCTCTTTTGGCCGCGCGAGATGCTCGGCCGGTCGTGATTTAGGGAGATTGAACGTTATCTCGTTCCCGGTTCGGACGGCTGCCGAATTTTCCACGCTGTTGTCGTATTTCTTGTCCCGGGTCCCCGGACTCCCGACAGCGAGTAGATCATCGTCGTGATCCCACCCCTCACCCCCCCCCGGACCCGCTGTGCCCGCGTTCTGTCTTTCTAATTAACCCTAGATTACTAAACCGTCCGGGGGTTACGTTATTAGCGGGCTCGCTCGTGAACGTAAATGTCTATTAGAGACGCGAGTGTGATTGAATCCGCTCGGCGGAGACAGCGAAGACATTTTACTTTATTAAGAAACGGGACGAACGAGACGAGGACCTTGCATAATGACGTTATTAAAGTACATTACTGTAGACGACCTGTTGGTTTACGATTTAAATCGCTGTTGCTCTCGGAGGATTTATTAACCCTCAGCACTTTTAGTGGTGTCTGCAAGGTGCCACTAAAGATTGCTGTATCGTTATTCAAAATATGTTTTAGATTATTAAATTTGTTTGTGTTGAATAAATTACTAAACATATTGGTATTGTGCGAGTGAATTGCACCATTTTCGTACGTATAATATGAAAAATATATATATACAAGGGTGATATTCTACGTGAGAAGAAATGTTTCAAAGATTATGAAATAGTCATCGGTAGATGATGTGCTAATATCTTTAATAAGATCAAAATTTTTATAACATTACTAACCTTTGTCGTGAATCCATCAATTATGATATTGGACCTGTATTTATTAAAATATTTTAACCCTCAGCACTCGAATGGCAACTGTAAGGCGCCACTAAAAATTGCTGTATCGTTATTCAAAATATCTTTTAGATTATTAAATTTGTTTGTATTTAATAAATTACTAAACATATTGGTATTGTGCGAGTATTGTTGCACCATTTTCGTACGTATAACATGAAAAATATATATATAAAAGGGCAATATTTTAGGTGAGAGGAAATATTTCGTTTTGGAGTTAAAATAGCTTCGAGTGCGAAGGGTTAAAAACAGGGTCTCAAAGATTATGAAATAATCATCGGTAGATGATGTGCTAATCTTCTGCTATTGGACTTGTTCAATATTTTGTGGAACGATGTATTTATTAAAATATTATAACCCTCAGCACTCGAATGGCAACTGTAAGGCGCCACTAAAAATTGCTGTATCGTTATACAAAATATGTTTTAGATTATTAAATTTGTTTGTATTTAATAAATTACTAAACATTTCGGTACTGTACGAGTAAATTCCACCATTTTCCTACGTATAACATGAAAAATGTATATATACAAGGGCACTATTTTAAGTGAGAAGAAATGTTTCGTTTGGGAGTTAAAATAGCCTCGAGTGCGAAGGGTTGAAAACAGGGTCTCAAAGATTATGAAATAATCATCGACAGATGATGTGCTAATATGTTTAATAGCATCAAAATTTGTATAACATTACACAGTTTTGCCGTGAATGCATCAAGTTCATAGTCCATTGACACGTTCGCTACCAGTGTCACAGATACGTGTCGTCCGCAATCCCGCAGCTTACTCGAACACAGTCAAATGAATGTTATCGACTTGTGTGTCGAAGGTCGTAGCGCATAGCATAATATTTTGAGATTTTACGACTATCTTCTGTTATTGAACTGGTTCAATATTTTGTGGAACGATGTATTTATTAAAATATTTTAACCCTCAGCACTCGAATGGTTCCTGCAAGGCGCCACTAAAAATTGCTGTATCGTTATTCAAAATATGTTTTACATTATTAAATTTGTTTGTATTTAATAAATTACTAAACATTTCGGTACTGCACGAGTAAATTCCACCATTTTCGTACGTATAACATGAAAAATGTACATATACAAGGGCAATATTCTAAGTGAGAAGAAATGTTTCGTTTTGGAGCTAAAATAGCTTCGAGTGCAAAGTGTTCACAATGAATTTGTGCTACGAAAAATTGCAGGTAACGCGTTAATGAGGAACGAGGAGCCGATCGAAAGCTAAAGCAGGGCATTTGAATCCGCGACGATTCGACACCTGTATATCGAAGGAAGGAAGACAGACGGAGAGAGAGAGAGAGAGAGAGAGAAAGAAAGAGAAAGAGAGAAAGAGTGAGAGACGTTGTGTCTGACAATAGGTAGCGCGTTCCACTGGCTCGGTTGGGAGTACAGTCACGGTCCAGCCGGAAATGGGAACGTCATTTAGATCCATTTGCAAAACCCGTCCCTGCTCCAATTTCCCTCCTCTCGTTCGGTGGCGCGAGATGCTCTCTCGGTCCGCGTAAAACGGAACGCCCGTCCAGGGACAGAGGCCAGGGGGATGTAGAAAAGAGTCTCGGCGGTGCGAGGGGGCGAAGGGGGCGCGCCGCGAAAGAGAGGAGGCTAATCTCGAGGAACTGAATTTTTCAGGCATCGATTTAAAAAGTGCGCTCGTTCGGGCGAGAACGCCGCGACGTCGGCGTCGGCGTCGACGGTGGCGGCAGCTGAAAGTCGGTTAACAGAGAAGCTGGGGCAGGCGGGGTTGGGGTCTCTCTTCCTCTCTATCCTACGACCGGGGGAACGTTGCGGAGGGGGTGGGAGGGATTTTCACTTTACGATTCTCTCACCTAATCCGCCTAAAGGTCGCTCGTAAGCGAGAAGGTTCGTTCGTGACGGGTAGGACGATTGGATGGGCTCCGGTGTGCGCGCCACCCTCTGGCTTCTTCCGGGGCCGCGGAACTCGGCCCGGCCGAGTCCGAGCGATGATATTTTCCCTCGGTTTTATTGCATCGTAATTGCGGAATTGTCCCGGGCCGACCCGAATGGAACGTTACAGTTCCGCTCGTTACCGGAGCGTGTTCCTTTTCCCCTTCTCCGCCGCTTTCCCCTCCCTCTCTGTTCTTTCCCCGTTGTTGCTCCCCGCCGGTATCCTGTTTTAGCCATTCGTCGCGTTTTACGCGAACGCCCTTTAATGAAACGTCGTTTCACGTCGTTCGACGCGATGCTCTGCCCGTCCTCCTCTCTCCTCTCCCTCCCTCTCTCTCTCTCTCTCTGCCCTCTCCTGCCACGAAATGTATCAATTTCAGCGGACGACGAGCCAGCCTGCGGAAAATGGAGAACGTTCGCGGCGCGACGCGCTCCCTTTGATGTGGAATTCGCCGGCCGGGGTGGATGGCGACGACGCGGTTCTCGTTAATGGAACAGAACTCGCGTCGCGCGTATCAATTTCGTTGAATCGTTCCCGATATCTCTGGACACTCCCCCGCTGCCCTTTCACCGTGCAGTTCCCCTCTCGTTTAGTCGAGTTTCTGTTTCCACGACGAAACAGAACGATTCCCCTTTCTCTCCGCGCGCCGTTGTATTTTCCGACGAAACCAGGCCCCTCGGAAAAATCCGTACAAAACGCCCAGAGTATCGATCTACGCCGCTATTTACGACCGGGAATTCTGAAGAGAGAAAGAATGAGAGAGAGAGAGAGAGAGAGGGGAAGAGAGAAGTGGAACACCAGAGCAGTCGCCATCGTCGTCGTCGTCGTCGTCGTCGCCGCAGCGACCGACGCTCAGAATTGCATTTCTTTTTCTCTCTCTCTCTCTCTCTTTCTTCCATCGCGCGACAATTTCTCATTTTCAGCGGCGCGCTCGAGAACGTACTAATTAAAATTCTTCCGCGAAGAAAGGACCGTGGACGAGGACCAGGGAAACGGAAAGAAAGCCCAGGTAGAGAGAAGTGCCGCGAGCCGGAAAGCGCGAGGAAAATGAGGCTGACGGTCTTTTTGCTCTCGCTCTGTGGCTCAACGCGCGAGTGTGGGCGTTAATAGCGCGCCGGAGCTTGTTCGATTCCGCCGCGCCGCTCGCGCGTTCGTGGAAACTGGAGTAACGTCGGCCACGGAGCCATCGATCACCCGAAAAGTGCCCTTCCACTCTTATTCCTCCGGAATCGCAGCTTTTACGACGCGACCGAACGCGGTCAAACTTTGATCGAACGGCGCGAGCAAACGCGAGATTCTTTATCGAAGATTCATTTCCGCTGCACAATTTTTGGACGCTGGAAGCGAGTGGAAATTACCTTTGGATTATTTAAATAGACTGTTGAATGGTCTATTTTGTTTGGAGTGGAATAAAAATGGTTTGATATTGTTCTGTCGCATAATTTAGACAGTTCTGGTTGCTGTATATGATCTGCTGTCTATGTTCAATTTTAAAGATTCCGACGATTTTCAATTAGATCGAAAATTGAAACCATTTTGGACGCTTCGGGTCTATTTAAACATACATAAACGTCACTCCCACTGCACAGTTACGATGATCTTCGATTAGATCGAAAGTTGAAACCATTTTGAATTCTTCTGGTCTGTTCAAACATGCTCAAGCACCAATCGTACTTCAAAGTTACGTTGGTTTTCAATTAGATCGCAAGTTACAACGATTCTAGATACCTCGGATCTGTTCTAACATGCTCAAACACCACTCACACTTAGAGTTACGTCAGTTTTCAATTAGGTTGAAAATTGAAACCATTTTGGACACTTCGGGTCTGTTTAAACATACTCAAACGTCACTCCCACTGCACAGTTACGATGATCTTCGATTAGATCGAAAGTTGAAACCATTTTGAATTCTTCTGGTCTGTTCAAATATGCTCAAACACCAATCGTACTTCAAAGTTACGTCGGTTTTCAATTAGGTCGAAAATTGGAATCATTTTGGACACTTCGGGTCCGTTTAAACATACTTAAACGTCACTCCCACTGCACAGTTACGATGATCTTCAATGAGATCGAAAATTGAAACCATTTTGGACTCTTCGGATCTGTTCAAACATACTCAAGCACCACTTACACTTAGAGTTATGTTAGTTTTCAATTAGATCGCAAGTTTATAACAATTCTAGATACCTCGGATCTGTTCAAACATGCTCGAACACCAATCATACTTCAAAGTTACGTCGGTTTTCAATTAGATCGCAAGTTACAACGATTCAGGACACCTCGGATCTGTTCAAACATGCTCAAACAGCACCCACACTTAGAGTTACGGCAGTTTTCAATTAGATCGCAAGTTTACAACAATTCTAGACACCTCGGATCTGTTCAAACATGCTCAAACACTACTCACACTTAGAGTAACGTCAGTTTTCAATTAGATTGCAAGTTGACAACAATTCTAGATACCTCAGATTTGTTCAAACATGCTCAAACACCACTCACACTTCGGAATTACGTCATTTTTCGAGTAGATCGTAAACTGCAATAATTCTAGACACCCCAGGTCTATTCAATCATCACCAAACATCTGACAACAATAAGCTTACATATATTTTCGATTAGATCGCAAGTTGCGACCATTCCAGTGTTAAGTACAATGTCTGTGTCTCACAGGAACAGTAAAATCGATGGTTAAGAAAATTTCTCGTACGAAAACCTCGTGCATGCTACAATCTTGAAGATTTCTGTGCAAAGGCCGCTCAACTTCATCTTTTCAATCGAACCTACCGACGTTCCAGATATTCGTATGCTGATTATTTGAAGAATTAAACAATTTTGAAGGGTCAAGGGGCTCTTCAATTGCGGAATATTGCCAGTTCGTAGCAGTTTGTGACTGTTCCGCCGTGTTCGGCGTCGAGTCGCGTCGGTAGGAATGAAAACGGAAGGGAATAGCTCGAGATTACGAAACTTGCGAGCGGAAGTAGGCAGATACGGATATGGAGAAAAGTTTCATCGACATTTGGCGTCGATAGGTAGCATCTTAGGTGCGCCGGTGACGCGCACCTGTTCGCCGGGCTGGGCTGTGTGTTGTTTCCAGCATTGAATTAACTCCGAACAATATATCGCCAGCATTGTGTACCGAGCCGGCGTTGAGCTTCCGCGCCCCAGCTACTTCATTTATCAAGTTAAACAATGGACCGGTTCTCTCCCGCCCCGGGGCTATCAG
The DNA here is from genome assembly GCA_028454255.1 of Halictus ligatus. NCBI lineage: Eukaryota > Metazoa > Arthropoda > Insecta > Hymenoptera > Halictidae > Halictus > Halictus ligatus. The sequence continues at coordinate 8,017 of JAQQRO010000147.1, forward strand.
CCCTCTTCGGGGTTTCCAGAGAGGAAATCTCTTTGGCAGGGCGATGTTTTCACCCTTCGCTCTCTCTCTCCCTCTCTCTTTCACTTTCTTTGTCTCTTTCTCTCTTCAGACTCACTTCCCCGAACACTTCTTTCTGACCAGCTGGGGGCGCGCGATTTCCGCTCGGCAGCGGCCGTGAGATTTTCCACGGGTACGCGTCGGGGGAGGAAACGTTTTATTACATCCCCCGACGATGTTCCCGGATCCCGTGAAGGATAATCAGAACTGCAGCGCGCGCTGATCTTATTGGGGAACGCGTTAGCGATCCGACGCGAAGCGCCGCCGTCGCCGTCGGTTCATGAAATTCTAACTCAATTTCCAACTGGTTCTCCGAGCGGCGTCGCGTTGTCGTCATCGGCCGCTAATCCTCGCCGGAACTTCTTCTTCGTCTGGCAAAACTACTCGCACACTTCCGGGTCCGTTCCGACACTGTTCGAGCTCGAGGAAGCGGGCAAACCGGTCCAAGCAACGCAATTTTGTATACATTTTTCATTAAACAAATTCCTAGACGAAGTCTTCTTAAAGTCGTACGTTCTCCTTTGTATTTCAAAATATTGAAAGAATTTGATCTATTTCAACCCTCTGTGGACACACAATACCACACAGTCAACTGAACGTGTTATGTCCAGTTTATATTATATTAAGTTTATCCTTTCGTTCTTTAATTTATCTTGAGGAAATAATAACCAAACTGAGTTTCACCGTAAACACAAGATTAAAATTTTATTCGCTATTTACAACAGTTGTCTACATTATTTACATTACATTACGTTACGTTACATTCCTACCTGTAGACACAAGAAGCGACATTAAAAGCTATTACTCCACAACTTTTCTCTCTTTCATCTACTCTTATCAGCTGTGTCAGTCCGCCATCTTGTTCCACAGACATGCGCAATACGTATATCTAATTCAAAATGAGTTTTAAAAAGAGTACGATAAATTTACATAATCTTTATCGTATTTCTTTTACATTCGTTTCCAGATGTGTGTGCCACTCGCACTGATATCGTTGGGAATGATATTGTAGGAATATTTTAAGGAACTCCTACAAACTAAGTGCGGCGTATCGGGTGAAATAATTTAGGCGTCGGTTTCAATAAAACACTTTATTTGATAACAACTCGCTACCTCGACAACTCATTTACACGCGACTCTCGCTCTACTAACTGACAGACATCCCTCGCATTCGTCCCTTTTATAATAAAGCCCTCTCCCATTCTTCCTCTCTCGCGCTCTCATTCTCTCTCTATCAGTTTTACATCCATTCGGAAAACTCAAACAGGCACGTACGCGCTGCGCTCGGCGCCCCTAATCACTACATTCCTGTCATCGAGGCCCAAACAGACTTTCTTTCAGACTTTCATTTAGCTGGACAAAAGTAACTTTCAAATCAGCAAAAACTAACTGTGCTAATATGATCCAAAATAAACATGTATTAAAACCCTTGAATATTAAAACTGAAAATTCTTTTGTTGTATGTTTACAGAGCGTGTAAACTTCACCTAAAGAACGAACACCTAACCTATAAATGAATGGGCACATTTCCATACGCGCTCGAAATATGTTGAAATGCACTAAGGAGTGTTTAAATTTCCTATATATGATGGATATAACATCTCGAAACATGTATTTTCACTTTAGTAATTCCAAATTATCGATAACATTCCTCTATTTTTGTAAATTAAGTGTCAAAGACGGTACTTATTTTTCCACAAAAACGCCCATGTTACCACTCTTCGTTAATGAATTAGTATATGCCCCACGTCACCCCACGCGATGATTTTCACATAGAAATAAAGTAGAGATTCTCTACTTTACTTTAGTACCAAAATTGGCTTGCGCAACGTTGCGCGACTATACTAATTTTTACTACGAAGTTACGTCGTTTTACGTACACGCTCGTGACAATCATAGCTCGGGCCGGGCGTTTGTTTAGTTATATTTTATTTACATTTGTTTATAAGTTATTAGTTTTTAGCAACCGAATGTTCCTATTGAAGACTGATTTTGATCTCTGTTATTTCTTTTGTTTTATTTATATTTTGATGTTATTATATTTTTATTAAAATAGTACACAATAATATGACACAGAGTTATTATTTATAAAGTGAAACCTTATACTAAACCAAAGAATAATTCTTTCCCGTTAGAATATATCTGAATCTCCAAAAAGTAACATGTACCATAATTTTTCCAAAATTACATTGTTTTTGTCCCTAATTAAAAATGACGTCTTCTTTGATAATATCTACTACTTGTTGAATCATTCTGTGTTACATAGATCCATTACTAACTTTGTTGTATTTTTTATTTAATTATAAATCACTTAAAATATATTGTTTAATTAACAAAAACCAACTAAATGTTGTAAAAAATTAATAATTATTCATATTTTATACAACTGTAAACATATCAATCGACAAATATAGAAAAATAGGCGATTTAGACTTTTGTCCAGCTAAAAAGGCCATTCGTCACACTGTGCGGCGCCGCAATGTCGCGTCCACAGTCACTCTAAACAATCACTCTAATACAATGTCTCATTCATAACCCCATAATATGCAACCATTAGCGAATCTATAGGAGTACGAAGACAATTCTGTACAATTCGAAACGACGAGATAAGTTCGAATCATTCTGGGTTAAATTCTTGCTGAGCAACGTCACTGGTTTACTTAATAAAAATTTCTCTTCTACGAAATGCTAATGGACGAAAAAGTTTTCATAATCATTGTATAATGGCAGCAGAAGGAATTGCAGTCCAGGGGAGTCGTGAAGGGAATTCGGATTACGTTCTTGCCGAGCAACTGTACCG
>JAQQRO010000148.1:0-10870 GCA_028454255.1 Halictus ligatus
TATATATATAGGTACCACAAATAAATTTTTATATCTGATCTATAATAAAACTATATTTTTATACCTACTAATACCGATTTTACAAAATTATTACATACTTTCCTTAAACATCGTCAAACATTTTTTTTTTACGATTTTCGGGACGCAGGAACATTCTCTCATAACACACAACATACTATTCGTAGATCGATTAAAAAATAACAAGCCTTAATCGCTAATAATGCTAAGAGATACTCTTTCGTTGACTCCCGAACTTGTTGGGTCTTTGCAAAAGTCTTGACACGGTTATCGATTTATCTTTAGTTTGCTCTTCGTTACAAGAAATGTTACGATCAGTCGATTAAACAGATGCCATCTTTTTCTACGACTGCCAACGTTCTGGTAGCGCATGGCTTTTTCACAATCACTTTGCGTTCAAGTCAGCGATTCCTGAGGCGATTCGAAGTAACTTTTTCCTTCGCGAAAATCTCCTGAACGAAGCCGCGGGGAGGACTTTCGCAAAGGAAAAAGTTACTTCGAATCACCTCGGGAATCGCCCCGTTCAAGGAAATACATTTTTGGAACACCCTGTATGCCGTATCTCACCGTTACCGGGATCACGCTGTCTGTTAGAAACTTTTGCAATGACCCAAAAGGTGCATTACATGAATTTTTGTTCTCGGTGCTTCGTAAGGAAACTCTTTTACGACAAGGGGAAAAGCGTCTCGTAGGTGAACTGCGTGAGGATGCTGTTGGCGATCTGCAGGAACGTGTCAGAAATGGCGCTCTCGAGGGACGGCTGTATCTCCTTGATGAATGCGTCGAAATTACTGTTGATCGCTACGTTGACTGCCTCGCCGAGAGCAGGATCGCCGCCAAACAGGTTATCCAGCTTCAAATGTCCACTGCCGACCGCGATTCTTGTCTTGAAGTCGACTATGTTCACATAATTTTGACCATCCGCGCCTTTCGCCGTCGCAGCCTGCAGCTTCACCTTTCCTTTGCAGTTCGTGAAGTTCCCGAACACCGGCCCCGATCCCTGAAGTCTCAGGAGGATCACCTTTCCGTCGATCTCGTAGCCACCCTCCAACGAGAGGTCCGGCAGGTCCAATTCGATCACGAAACGCAACGTGTCGATGTTCGCCCTGCGGAGAAACGAAGAAAATTTAATTATCTTGCAACCAGAACCAACGTTAACATAGCAATGATACTAGGTTCATTGAAAATGACTATTTTACATTAATCTATAAAAATAACACGAATTTATCGATCAAAGTTTGTAGTCATTTTTCAAATAATCTGTACCCAAAGAAATCATTCGTTAAATAACTGCTCATTGATGCATTTTTACAATCCCAATATTCGCGATTTAAAAATATTAGAATCCGTCATTTTGACGGGTCCCGTAAATCTAGTGTTAATCATTTATTAAGTATAACTGTTTAATATATTTGCGCCGGACTGTACAGGTTGACCTTTCGGTTGTCTTCGCACATTATCTACCGGCGATTGTCTCGTAATGTTTGAAAGTCTAGGGCCAAGGACTTCTCTAGTAGACCCTTCTACAAGAAGAAATTGGTTTTTATTTTCTTCGACAGAAATGACGCACCTCAGCTAAAAATATGAAAAACTAAAGATATCGTCGACGAGAATCCCTTATCATTAAATTAATTTCCAAGGTTGTCGCACTCAAGATTCAGTACGAAATCTGTGTTTTCCCGAATATCTTCTGGTTTTTCATTTTTTACAACCAGAGTTTGCAACTGAAAAATCGGAAAAAATTCTCGGATATGTGGTATGATATGCTGAATGCGTCACATTTTTTGGGGAATTTTTAAATGCGATTAAATGGGGAAAATGGGGTGGAAACTGGATTTTCCTTTACACCCCGTAACTACCCTTACGGAGGAGGTATGGGGCTGAAACTTGGTAGAAAGGGTACGTTCTTGGTAAGCTACCGAACGAGCCATTTTTGGTCAAAGTCGAGCGATGGGGATTTTAGACTGCCTCAAGGAGATACTTGGCTAACATTGGCGGAAATCACTTGGACCAGAGAAATTGTTTAATGGACGTCCATCGTGGAATTTGTCATTTCCGTCCGAGAACTTTACCGGGCCCGCAGACCACGCTTCTCGTAACGCGTGTATCGCGCGTGCCATCTCGCGTTTAAAGAGTTCGTGTCACGGCCATTACTTCGCGTGATCGAGGAATACTAACAGGATCTAGCCGTCTACCATCGCGATTTGTTTTATGAGCACGATGTCGTTCGTTGACTTCCACGAGCGATTCATTTATCCTTTATATAATAGAATTCTCCTGTGCAATTAGAAGGTGACATAGAAACGAGTAATGGGAAACTGCTACGAATCATAAACTGGAATATTAAAAAGAAAACAATCTTGCGGAATATGTGAACCTTTCGTAATAATTCAGAATATTAACGTTCTCCATTTGACTAATTACGTGTTATGAAAACGCGAAGATTACATGCGAAAATTTATATGATTACAACAGGAAAATTTAATCAACCTGCACGCAACAGTGAGACCCAAGGACAATAAGTTATTACTTTTTCAGCCCATATATAGACAAATATTTCTACGTATAATGACATATTAACACGGTAACTGCCACGACAGTCGCATATGACTGACAGTGATTTTTGACTAGGTTTAGAAATTATCCGAATTTTATTAAGATCTGTATAATTGAAAAGGGTTAAGACAGCATCCCCTATAATACGTTTTAAACTTCTAGTTTCGGTTTCATTAATTAAATTACTCTGATGAATCAGTAACGCTTCCTCGACGCTAGCTTCGCGGAGCACTAAAAGCGACTGTTTCACATTATTTTACATCAACGTGAAAAATTTATCCACTGAAATTTTCAGCCAGCTTCTGAATAATGTACACACCCTGAAAAATAAATTCGTGGAACTCCACGTGGAACTTCAGAATCTCGATAATCGTAAATTGAAAATATTCAAATTGCGCTAGACTCAAGTTTTCTCTTTTTTCTTACCGTTTCGAACACTTCAGCCTGTAAATAATTACCTAGCACGGTTTTAATACGTTAACTGCCACGTCAGTCACATATGACTGACAGTGATTTCTTACTTGGTTTAGAAATGCATTTTTTTTTTTGTGACATATCCCGATAAACCGAATTTTATTAGGATCTGTAGAATTGAAAAGGGTTAAGACAGCATCGCCTATAATACATTTTAAATTTCTAGTTGCGGTTTCATTAACTGGATTACTCTGATTTTGTGAGAATCTCTGGGATTGATTTTTGGCACTTGAATGTTGTAAAAATATGCCACCTTTGTTATCCACTATCGCGGCAAGGCTTGTCAGCTAAACGTGACACTTTCGGCAGTGAGCATCACGTCAAGGTAGGTCGCTGATTGTTGCGCTGATTACGCGGTTATTATCCGCTTAATATGACGTGGCGCTCGACTCAACTTAAATTTATGAGACAGTTTTGTTCAAGCCGGCTCCGACTCGTATGAAATGTAGACTCGGAAGTTGTGCATAACGTCGCGATGCAAATTTGTAACACAAATTTGCAAGTTGCGCAATCTATGGTAATTAACCTAACGACTTTTTTCGCTTTCGAGTTTGCTTCAGGCTGGACGGAGCCATGGATAAGAATATTAATAGAGAAAAAGCAATTAAAAATAAAAAACACGCGACGCGTTAAGCGCTTCAACGACAGGTCTATTTAGTATGCCGAAAGCTAAATTTAAGAGGACGAGTTTAACACTAGATTTACGGGACCCGTCAAAATGACGGATTCTAATATTTCTAATTCACGAATACTGAGATTGCAAACACGGATCCATGAGGAATTATTTTACAAATTGATTTCTCTAGGTATATATTATTTAAAAAATGGCTACAGATTTTCATAGATGTATTCATCTTATTTTTATAAGGAAATGTAAAATAGTCATTTTTAGTGCTCCGTACACCTAGTGTTAGCAACTGCAAATTAAAAATATTAGAAATATTATCTCCCTATTGTTCCCATATTCTACAAAGTTTGGGCTTTAATTTAAAAAAAAATTCATCGCTCTACCTCATTCCTATCGAAAGTTCTTTGATTTTGAATTCAATTTTGTCCAAATTAGCCACTGTGCGGCGGACCATTAATTTTGGGGCCCCGGGCTAATACTATTTGGGGGCCTACCCAATTAACTCGAGTACCAAAAATGTTTGTATAATTAATTTTTTCTTTGGTTTTCAATTTCAAATCTCTTTTATGGTTTCGATGGTTTCATAAATTACCTTAGTTTAGTCACGAAGAAATTACTGGCGCCGTGCACGTCGACGTTCTTCAGCTTCAGTTTAAGGTTGTTCCCCGACGTTGAGACCAGCTCTTTCAACTTCAACGGCTCCAGGGATGGGATTTTATACTCCGGAACTCCGCGCAATAAGTATGGCTTCACGTTCTCCACGCTCGCTTTGATACAGTCGCCTAATTGTGGATCGTTCCGCTTGCAGACGTGAAGAAACTCGGCTGTGTGCAATAATTGTTCGTTAGTAACACCGTGAAATAGACTATGCATAGAATTAAACATTACTTTTATTCCGCATAAAGATCAATAGTTATTCCTTTTCCTCCTACCGTGATAACATATTAATATGCAATATAGAATACCTAATTTTTCGTCGTTGATCCTAATAAAATTTAGTTTATTCAACAGACGGTACAGAAAATTGCTTTTCACGTTAAACAATCGTATTGTAAAGTCAATGTTACACGCGTTGAAAAACATACGGTACCCCGATTAGAAGAAAATAAAATAAAGATACCGAAACCTTGTGGTCAACAATATCATTACGAAATACAGTATCACAAATGACGAAATCGAAATTAAACAATTCTCGGATCGAGATTAGTCACGTGTCGGTGATTTCAACGCGCGGACACAGACAAGCAATGTGTGATTCTTTTCAACGAAATCCTTTCAAACGTTGAAAATTAATTCGCATGATCTCCCCAACAAAAGCGCTAATTGATCCCGTGCAGCACGAACGGTAGATAAATCAAAGGCCGCTCTGCCGCGGACATCTTTCTAATTTTTATCAATAATGCAGAATATAGTTTAATATTCGTTACACTAAATGCTACTGGAATCCACCTGGTGAACTTGAAGCGATCTCGAGACCGTGTTTCGAGCTCGACCAAATCAGTGGGAAATTGTTAATGCAGACAATTAACGAAAATTGCTTTTCACTTCATTCGAGGATTCCTCCACGGAAGAAGCTGCTCGACTATCGATCGGAGAGCGATATAAAACAGGAAGAACGTCACGAGGAACGATAAAGAATACTCCTTTCAAACGTTGAAAATGAATTCGCATGATCTCCCCAACAAAACCGCTAATTGATCCCGTGCAGCACGCGCGGCAGATAAATCAATGGCCGCACGGCAGCGGATCTCTAATAAATCACGATCTGCTGCAGGATAAATAGGCGAGCAAGGTGACCTAACGATAATGTTGAAATACTGAAGAGGCCGAAGTCTACATTTGCTACCTGTCTGCGGAGACATTTTCTTTTTATTAGAAGAATGGCACCGATGAAATTGTACTCACGCAGATCTCGCGCCGAAGCGACAGCGAGGACGGCCGCGAGGATTAATCCTGTGATCTTCATGTCTTCGAGATGATCGAACGGGTCGTTAAGGATCGAAGCAGTATTTTGGTCGGCGGCGGACGATGGCGTAGAAGTGGATGGAGCAGAGGCCAGCCCCAAGTCCTTATAGTTGTTGCTTGCATCCCCTCTCTGGTCGTTCTCTCATTGTTGTTCGACGCTCTCTGGAGCGACCAGATCAGCCAGTGTGGAATCTTGAATTCCGCGCGTGTGATCGTTGCCGATGACATACGCCACGCCGACGTCCACAGTCTGCGCCGCTCGTGTACGTGAGGACACACGTACACCCTGACGACCGTAAGAACACCGTACGAATCCGTCCGACATTTTCATGGTACCCATTTCCGTGTCAATGGTACCGATACTTTTTCACCGAGAAATAACACGACTCTTTTTTTTTTTCTCCGATTCCTGATTACTCAATCGGACGAGTCCCCGGTGAAGATACACGCAAATACACTTAGTTGTGTTTGTCCATGAAAATGATAATAACGTAAAAACACGACGGCTCTATATGGGAGGGGACCGTGAATAATTTCGTCGAGTAGATCCGAGTTAGATCGGAACCGATGCCCGGTTCATGTGGACCTTGACTTTCTCGATCCACGGATTTTTATTCCATTATTCTCCGCGAACGAATTTTTCGAATTACGGTGTTTGTGAAATATTAGACCGACCGTGTTCGGCCATTTTTTTCGAGGTAACTTGTCATTGGATTACGGATTTTTATTCCATTATTCTCCGCGAACGAATCTTTCGAATTACGGTGATTGTGAAATATTAGGCCATTTGGCCATTTTGTCGAGGTAATTTGTCATTGGATAACGGATTTTATTTACGACGAGGACGAGTAGGTGTAACTCGAGAGAGCAATGACATTTTATGCTGCTTTATAAATGATAAGAAAATATTCAGATTTTCAGCCATTTTTATCGCCGTACGTGCTCAAAGAAATCTGTTGAATAATTCTTCGCGAATGCACGCTTGCAGTCTTGATGATCGGAGATTAAAACGTTCAGAGTCCGCGAAGAATCGCCGGAATTTGTAAAAATTCGTGGAACAAGATGGAGCCGCAGCCCCATCCTTGAAAAACAGGAAGAATCGTTGCCATCCATTATTCCAACAGCGTGTCCAAAGCCTTTCCACTGACGCCTAACGATTTTTTTTTGTTTTTCTTTCCTTCTTCTTCTTCTTCGAAGGAAACGACGCGAGCGTTCGAAAAGCCATGCGCCGCACAGTGGGCAATTTCGACAAAATCGGATTCAAAATAAAGGAACTTTCGATAGAAATGAGGGAGAGCGATGAAATTTTTTGCAAACTCCTGAGGTCGTAGACAAATTTTGAGATTTGAAATCAGCGTGAAAAAATCTATGGGAAATGATGTGTAGCATGTTAAAAATTAATTTTTCCGCGCGTGGTATTGGAAACCCAAAATTTTCTTGAATTTCTGCACGTTTAACAAATTTTCTCAGGGTTAAAAAACGTTCGTACCACAATCTCCCTATTTTTCCCATATTCTACAAAGTTTGAGCTTTAATTTAAAAAAAATTCATCGCTCTACCTGATTCCTATCGAAAGTTCCTGGGTTTTGAATCCGATTTTGTCCAAATCGCCCACTGTGCGGCGGCGGCCATGGTGGTTCACTACACTCGAAGGACAGGGTCACGGTGTCGAACTTCGCCCATCATCATCATCGAGGCCCCGTTAGATCGTGTAGTGACTGGATATTTCGTTATCTATTTTTTTTTTCTGTTTCTTTTTTACAAGATCTAGACGAAAGCGTGGCATACAATTTTATCGATCGTTAACGGTAACTGATTTTCCCGCAACTCTACCTGGAATTCTTGATCTTGGTTCAAATTGAAATTCATTCGTTCGAGATTTCCTGATGCAAAATTTCCCAGCTTCCTGGTGCCCGGTGTGTGCTGTGTGTTCTGCACAGTGCCACAATGATTTATTGCCTTCTAATTTGATCATTTCTGCGGAATAATTGCAATCTTAATCAGAGCCAATTCTTGTCCAAATATATCCATTCAGCGAATGGTAAATCCAAATTTTAGCTCCGAAGAGAACTGAAGATTATGGATTGTAACAAAATTTTATTTCCATTTCAAATCGGTTTCCTTATTCAGTTGAAAGCAATAAATAATACAAATCAGATTACCGCCCATGGAATATGTATGTACTAACGTAGTTTCAAGGTGTATACAATTTTTTGTCACTTATTCAGGAGTGATAAATATTACCACATATTGCCTATAAATCTTGCCCGACCGCTCCTCTGGCTAATTGCTTCAACTAATTCTATGCAACACTCCTAGATAGCACGCGACGTCTTAGAGTCTTTTTTACCTCGATTTTAGGTCTGAAAGTCTTACGCCCTAAAAAGACGTCTTAATGACGTCTTTTTCGAGACGTCGTTTTTAATAGAAAGTCTTTAATCAGAAAAATAGATCTGAATCAGGTCCGAAAACCAAAACTATGTCGATTACAATACTGAATTTTTATTCGAACAGAAATATGATTTCAATATGGTGGACATCTTTCTAATTTTTATCAATAATTCAGAATACAGTTTAATATTCGTTTAAGACTACTCCTTCAAACGTTGAAAATGAATTCGCACGACCTCCCCAAAAAAACCGTTTATTGATCCCGTGCAGCACGCGCGGCAGATAAATCAATGGCCGCTCTGCCGCGGACATCTTTCTACTTTTTATCAATAATTCAGAATATAGTTTAATATTTATTACACTAAATGCTACTGGAATCCAACTGGTGAACTTGGAGTGATCTTGAGACCGTGTTTCGAGCTCGACCAAATCAGTGGGAAATTGTTAATGCAGACAATTAACGAAAATTGCTTTTTACTTCATTCGAGGATTCTTCCACGGAAGAGGAATAATGAAGAATACTCGAGGATAGTGCTTCCGGGGACTTGATAGGTTTGTCCATTCCACAGTGGCAGCCGCCATCTCACCTGTCGGGCTAATAAGAGTCACGAAATATGGCCGGTGACATAATCTAATTATTATTACGCAAGGAACACGAAAGGAGCGGAGTGAAGATCAACGATCATTCGTCCAAAGGAGTTCCGCCGTCGTATTTCACATTTTTCACGAACAACGGCTCGGTAGCCGAGACGAATCGTTTAAACAAATTTACCCACTCTCGTGGAGAGTTCTGTAAACCAAGTTGATCATAATAATGTCGGTGCGACTGGCAAAGTAGGAAAACTTGAGCGAGACTTATTAGCTTTTGACGTCAGACCTCATGTATATTAATATTGCGGACCGGATCCGAAGTGAGGGAAATGTTTTCTGTTTTATAAACAAAAAGTAAAAAAGATATCATCGCAAATATATGAAATGGTGAACATTGTATATAAATATTCTATTTTCATTGTCGAGCATATATCTACAGGATAAGTGACGGCGTTAAATATAATACTTAACGTCGGATGGTACAAAGCTAGAAACAACTACATAATCGAATGAACTTTTACGAAAATGTAACAAGCGTCGCATAAATTGAAGAACGAACATAAGAGAAGTTGTAAAAGACATTCTTGGCGCGATAGAATAAACATTAAATAACAAAATTTCGAACATGCTTGCACAACTCGTCGCATTCGAGCTCTTCAATTAGTCAATATAATTATTCGGATCCTAGGGTAAGGGACTCGATTACATGTAGGGGTACCAATTACTGTGTCTATCATAATTATACTTGCGTTTAAAGCATGATTAACATAGGCACAGTAATTGGTACCCCCACAGAGATTGGGTCCCTTGCCCTACGAAACGTCGGTTTGAAAAATACCATGAACAATAGACATGAAAACAGCAGCTCGGGATACTGCGATACTTTGTGATAATTAAAAAATAGAATTAAATTAAAATCGAAAATGCAATAACAAGAGAAATATGAATATAAAGGCAGTGTGATACGAGTTAGTGTCCCCTATTCTTTCGACAGTATTTTTCATATCTTGAACCGTTCAAACTCTTAAGAAATATTTCATTAACGCTAATATCTATCCTTAAAGTAGTGGCGAAATTTTCTTATCTCACTAGTTTACATAATTACGAACCCTTTATCACTTTCGATCGTTACAATCTACCTAGAAATTCTATGAATGAAAATGGAGCGTCCTCTTCGTCAGGAGCACAATACATGAGTGTACGTGTGTGTGTGTGTGAATCGTTATTGATGTTCGCGCGGACGCGCAAGACGCCATTTCAGGAATCCTAATCGGTGATCCAGGCGTCGTATGGTACTTGAGCGAAGATTTTCTCGACGAAGGTCGTCATCACTTGAACCAACTTCCGTCTGAGATCAGGTTTCATCTCTTTCAGCAATTCCTGACTGTTCGTATTAATAAACAGGTTCAGTGCAGCGACTGAAATCAACAAAAAGAAAATTAAATCCAGGAATGATGTTATTTGCATCTTTATCATCGAATCAGGTTTTTATCGAATTATACATAATCTACCCGAGATTATAATAAATTAACGGAGACCACGCCGACAGGATGCCGGCTCGGCTGTCCGTGCGAATATAAACGAAAATATTTTTAAGCTGGAACCCTATTTATACAGAATGTGTCTCCGGCGTTCGGCAAAAACCGTATATTTTTATCTCCAGACAGGAAAAATAGAAATTATGGAACTAGTTGTTTTTCTTTCTCTCAATGCTTACGTATTATAGAGTTGCTGTCGCGAACGTTTTCGACGCCCATTCTGATGTTCTGCACGCTGAAGTCCATCTTGAGTTGCTGCAGCCTCAGGTAACGACGACCTTGGGCCAAGAACGGCTTCGCTCGGATGAAAACTTTGGCCTTGACGCCCTCTGCAATGGCGAATTAATACTTCAATCACTTTTTTCGCTGACAAAGTTCAACGCCGCGTCCGCCGCATGCACGGTGTAACGAAAATCGTGGTAACGTGGTTCTAAATGCGGATGTAAGTCGAAAAAAATAACATATTTCCATTCACGGCTTTGTCTTCGAAAAGAAACATGAGTTTAAAAACCGCTACTACTACGTCTAGAAACTACTCTTGCAGTAGACTTGGACAATTTTTATTTTCCATAAAAATCCACACAGTCCAGTAATGATAAATTTCTTGTTGAAAGATATCCTCAAATGTTAATGCACTCGAAGATATTTTAACTCCGTGACGAAACAACTCTTCCGACCTAGAATGTTTCCCTTCTATGTATATTTTGTT
>JAQQRO010000149.1:640-10816 GCA_028454255.1 Halictus ligatus
GCATTTGTTGTGCTTGGCAGGTTTAGTGTTAAAATATCTTCAAGCGCAAAGGGTTGAAAGACTGAAGACTGTCCCACCGCACGCGTTTGCTTAACAAATTTCATTTATTTAAAATCCGACCGGCCCATCTCGAGTCTCGACAATGTTCAAAGAAGATACATAATTTCACGAACTGCGAGAGGGAAAAAGTCCGCGCGAAATCCGCCATTCCGGCTCGCTGGTTCTGGTTAATAATCGCGCGCCCGGTGTGTTAACCGTTTAACTGGGAATATCGGCAGTTTGTCAATATTTTCCCACCGGTACGAAACAGTCGGTCGACTGCTCTCTTTTCAGTTTACAAACAGTTTATAAACCGACGGCATTCTCGCGGCGGAATCAGCTTTCTCGGCGACTATCCGCAAAAATCGAGCAGCGGAAGTCCGCGAGCTGCTGAAAATCAGAGCGGAGCAGAAGCGGAGTGGTCGAGCGGATTCGCGGGAGCTCGTTAATCCCGGCGAGTGGCATCGCCGAGCCGCCTCGGGCCGCCGCGGGTATCGCCGACATAATGCGCAAAACACGCGCAACCACATCTGCAGGCGTCGCGGCGCGCGGAGACGCGCGCGTAAATGAAGCGAGGCGCGAACAAGGGTGTCCGGGCGGACCGAACAATCAAACAAACGGGACCGCGTGTGCCCGGCTTTTGATGCCCCCAGCGAGCTGTTAACTTGCCCCCAGCAACCCTCTCTCCTCCCTTTTCGAAGCGACGCGCGCGTTTTCGCGGAACGACCGCCCCCCCCCCCCCGTTGTTCCCCGGTAATTTCAACGCGTTTCCGCCGCACCCGTTTCGCACGCGTGGTCCGCCAGAAGAAGATCCGAGGGGACATTAATCGTATTGTTTGGCAATGTAGCCACCTCGCAGCGATCTGATTCAGCGGTCGCGTGAGATTAACCTTCGGTTGACCTTGAATTTGAAAATTTGGAATATTGAGCCGCTTCTCTTCTTGTTTTTAAGTTCTTGTTGAAAAATGTTAGCTGCGTATTTGATTTAATTTAGCAGCGACTCCCACTAATGTTCTAATGCTCTTAGAAATCGCATAACTTTGTCAATATTGGACTATACTACTTGAATTTTTTTTTTTGAGAAGTTAGAACAATTGTGTCACTACATAACGCGAGAAGAATGTTTGATTAAAATTGCAAAATTGGTCGAAATTACAGAGAAGGTATTGAAAGTTGTATTTTTCAACTTTTTCGTGCGGACTTATATTAGAAATTGATAAAGTAAGTTTTGTAGATCAGTAATTTCTATTTTTCTAATCAGTGGAAGTTTCGATGCTCAAAAAATTTTTTCCGCGTTCAATAGATACGTGGAATTAGAGTACTTCTAAATTCAGTCAATAATTTGTCGTCGAAATGCTAAAAAAAAATGTTGTTGTCTCGCTGTTTCGCCAACGGTGCAGCCAGCTCTACAAGGGTGTCGATACGGGATCGGGTTCCATTGGAATTATCGACTCCGTTTTGACCGTTTAATTTGCTTCGGCGTTTACCGCGGACAAAGTTAATTGACAACAGAGCCCTCTTCCCGTGGTTGCACTTATTACATCGAAAAGGTCGTAGCATTTATGCACATTACGCTATTATCGTTACACGTTGCCCGTGACGCACACGATCGCGGCGTTGAAAGTCTGTCCATCTTGCAAATAAATATTTTCCGAAGCTGCAAATACAGCGGAAGCTGCAATTTTCGTTATCTCCAAAGTTTAAATGGTCGTCGTATGCGTAATTGACACGGATCTACAACAAATTGTTTTTAATTTTTCAATATGAGCCTACATCAACAAGGTGTCAGATATAAGCTTTAGTGTTTCCTCTGCAATTCGCAGTTGCAATTTTTTCAAAACTCTTTTTCGCGTTATGTGCTACGCCAATTGTTCTGGCTTCTCAAAAGAAAAACAAAATTGCAGCGTTGAAAGTCTGTCCATCCTGCAAATAAATATTTTCCGAAGCTGCAAATACGGCGGAAGTTGCAATCTTCGTTGTCTCTAAATTTTAAATGGTCGCCGTATGCGTAATTGACACATCAACAAGGTTTCAAATGAATACTTCAGTGTTTCCTCTGCAATTCACATTTGCAATTTTTTCAAAACTTTCTCTCGCGTTATGTAATACGCTAATTGTTCTACCTTCTAAAAAAATGTTAAGAGTGTCCGAATATGAACAGGGGTCACTGTTAAAATTCCATTAACAATCTCCCCAAAAAATTACAAATGATATGAAAAAACTCAGTACTTTTTTGCGCGTTATGTGGTACGCCAATTGTTCTGGCTTCTCAAAAGAAAAACAAAATTGCAGCGTTGAAAGTCTGTCCATCCTTCAAATAAATATTTTCCGAAGCTGCAAATACAGCGGAAGTTACAATCTTCGCTGTCTCTAAACTTCAAATGCTCGTCGCATGCACAATTGACACGGATCTACAACAAAACCTTCTTAATTTTTCAATATTAGCCTACATCAACAAGGTGTCAAATACAAGCTTTAGTTTAGTTTCCCCTGCAATTCACAGTTGCAACTTTTTCAAAACTCTTTTTCGCACTATTTAAATTTATTTACCTTTAAGCTGTGTACACACTGAAGCTGCAGGAAGGACCGAAGCATCCAAAATCGAAAATAAACTGTAACAAAAAAATCCCCAAAACATTACAACATAATTCTCTGCCAGCGTCGTGCATCGCCTAGTAAACATAACCTAGCCGTGTTATGTTTACCCTCGCAGTGGCCTCTCACGGAGTATACTCCTACGGTAGTGTGGATAATTCCGTGACGTTTATCATCCAGGCCTCGGCGACATATACAGAGAAATCACTGTACTCCACGTTACACGACCTTTCGCTGTTACTCAATTCTAGATCTTCGTTGCGAGTAATCGAAAGAGAAGGGTTTAGCTTCGTTCGATTGGTTCCCGCGCAGTAATTACACTCTCGAACCTCTGAAACGGTTCGGGACGTGTTCGATCCATCGTCCCACGCGTCCAGCGTCCTCCGCTCTCCGCTCGCAGCCACCCTCGGCTTCGCAGGGCGAGGATTTAGCGCGAGGATTCCTCTCCGTTCCTCGTCGGCTCCGTCGGGTATCGAACGGTGCGGGACGTGGAACACGAGCGAGATAATGAGAAACCACGGGGGAGGAAGCATGTGCGAAGGGTGGCACGCGTGCCGGAGGTAGGGTGCAAAAGGTCGGGTCGCGAAGGGTGGCGAAGATAGCGGTGCACTTTTATTTTGATTATCGCGCAGCCGTAGGGCGTCGTCGCAACGAGAAAGAGAGTCTCTCCCAACCCTTGTGCGTGTGTCTGTCAGCTTTGCTCTCTTTCTCTCTCTCTTTCCGAGGCAAACCGAATCGAAGTAATTGCTTTAATAGGTGTGATTAATTAGTCCGCCGATAACTCGTACACCTTGACCTCGGGGGAGGTCACGGTTCGTCGAAAGCGACAGGAAATATTGAATTCTTTCGCTTCGTCCGACTCTCTTTCCCTTCAAAGGCATTTTTACATAAAACTGGGAGTTAGGCGAATGGTGGAAGAGTCAAGCCCGTCCTCTCACTTGATTCCGGTTCAGTATTGCCATGATTCTTGCAATTTGGGAGCTTCTTTCAGCAGCAGCTTCTGCGGGGATACTGATTGCGCACGGTTGCCACGTGACCTTTGCTTAGGAGGTGTAATATCAATGATGACGGTGTTGTAATTAATAGGCTGCGAATCTTTGTGCAGAATAAAAATTGCCTGTATCGATCGCGAGACCCAGGAGCCAAATATAAGTTGAAAGTAATGTGTATAGTAATCTGTATTGTTGTGATGTTGTATATTAATGCTTCGTCTGTTTTAAATTACATAAAACTTTATCGTGAATGCGTAAAATCCGCAGTCTAGTTTGATCGAGTCATTTTTGTGTCGGTATCGGGTTTTTTGATTTTTGGAGAGCCAGAAGACAGGGTTTTGTTAAACTGAACTGTCTCGGACGAGAGATACATACATTCTACTTTGTTTTCCGGATGATAGTGAGAGCAACAAGTGCTCTTTGCCGTCGGAGCGCAATGCATTGCCCCGGGAATCAAATTTCGAAGCGAACAACATCAAAGGAAGGAAATAATCACTCAATCCTGCGAGATTACCTATCCTGCTTTGCACAGAACGCTTCAATGGGCGTGGTTTCGTTCCTCTCTCCCCTCTAACACGCTCTGAGTAGGCGTGGTCTCGTTTCTCTCTCGGTATATGGCGCTGCGGGAGGTGGAGGGGCGTGGCTTCTTGGCTCCCAATTTCTACGGAGCTCGGACAACGAGCAAGCTTGAGTAGCCTAATTTTAATGCGTACGTTGAACCAAAATCTACCTATCTTGAGAAAGAAAAGTAGTCACTGGTCTCCTGTTAATCGATTATGAGTAGACTGCGGATTTTATGGATTTCTGAGGTTATGGTTGAACGAAGCACAAGTACCAAGGACAAAGAGTGATTGATATGTGTTGCCTAAAAATTACCAGATTGAATTTATTATATGTACTCTATCAACACTTTCACTGCCAAACTAGAAACCTCAAAAATTCCATAAAATCAAAGTAAGTTATATAATGAAATAAAAATTAAATAAAATTTAACCAGACTGAATTTATTATATGTACTCTGTCAACACTTTCACTGCCAAACTAGAAACCTCAAAAATTCCATAATATCAAAGTAAGTTATATAATGAAATAAAAATTTTAAAAATATTAAATGTATGATATTGAGTAGTCCTCCAACTTTCTTTCATTTTACAGATCCCAATTAAATTTGCTACAATGAGTATATTTTATGTAAAAATTCCTTTTAAAACGTGGACAAATATTCACATACGGACGACA
Source organism: Halictus ligatus (assembly GCA_028454255.1). Classification (NCBI taxonomy): domain Eukaryota; kingdom Metazoa; phylum Arthropoda; class Insecta; order Hymenoptera; family Halictidae; genus Halictus; species Halictus ligatus. Next base: position 5,506 of record JAQQRO010000149.1, read on the forward strand.
TGGCAGTCAACGTGTTAGAGATGTTTATTTATCCACCAATGCAACATTACAATTTCGATAATAGCAAAATTAGAATTGCAACACCGGAGTTGATGCAATTTTTCTTTTCGAACAAAAAGTGCCCGGAGCCCAATTGTTGATATTATATAAATTGTCGGTGAATGGACGGGTTCGGAGGGTAGTGCTGGTTTCGTAGTTTTCACCCGGTGTTTCTGGAAACAATTGCGTGTCGATTCGCGCTCCTAGTCAATCGAGTATCGATGGCAGAGGGTCGATAGCCACTCGATAGCCGCGCGAGAGTTCTCGAGTATCAATTTCCACGCGGAATCGGGGACAGCTGGTGGTGCCGATTGTCTTCGGGGCGGGACGTTGATGTATTAGTAATTTGCGGCGGGTTGCACGCGTGTTGCCGGGATAGGCGTCGAGAAGGCGTCGGAACGCAGCGCGTCGGAGCAGCGTCGGCGTGAAGCCGAGGATCGAAACAGGGGTCGAGGGATGGGAAACGAAGACGCCTAGTGGCGCCGTGCTTCTTTTCTCATTATCTTAACCACAGGGTTCCAGCGACGCGCAGGGCTCTCTCTCTCTCTCTCTCTCTCTCTCTCTCTCTTGGTACAGTAACCTGTTTCTTCCAGGTGCTTTGTCTCCCCTATTAATGAATTCTCGTTACCGGACGGGGAAAACGCGACCGCCGCAACGGTGGTGCAAATTGGAAAATCGTGTGACATTTTTGTATAACTTTTAAACCGCATGCGATATTAGCGTGAAGCTTGAACCAGTATATATATGTATACCTCAATGAATGAATTGTTACATTTTTTGCCATACTTTTATAAGAAACAAAATTTAAAACAAAACTGAACAAAGTGTTACGAAGAAACCTTTTGATGGATGAGGATTTTTTAAAATAACGTCATAATGAATTGCCGATTCTTAGGCGCGATGTCGAATTTTTATTTAAATGGTCCTATCACAAACTGTGACCTTCTAGCTTCAATTTGAGCCCCGGGACGTTTAAAAATTCCTGCGGGAACATATTTTAAAATTGACCTAAACTTGTCCTTTCAGTTGCAATAATTTTCCTTTAACTTGACGGTCGAGGTTTTTAATTTTTTCAACGTGATGTCGTGTTTTCTTTTGAACCGAAATGAACCTGTCGTAAAGCCCGTTCTTTTACCTTTAATTTGGCCCTTCAAAAGTTAAAAAATTCCTGCAGGAACACATTTTAAAATTGACCTAAACTTATCCTTTCAGGTGCAATAATTTTCCTCTAACTTGACGGTCGAGGTTTTTAATTTTTTCAACGCGATGTCGAATTTTATTTGAAAACAAAAAAGGACCGATCATAAAGTTCGGTCTTCCGCCGTTAATTTGAGCCCTCACCAGTTCAAAAACCTCCTACTGGCAGTTATTTGAAAACACACTTAACGTGCTGGAATTAAAACTGACTTACGGTACATTGGTCATCCACATTGCCCTGAAAAAATGGTTGTTTACTATAATCGTCCCTCTTCATTCGAGGTCTTCATATTGACGTTTCACATTAGTCAGAAAATGGCTACCTAGCTGTTTATGCTTATAGCACTCGTTATCATTGACTGCAAGAAGCTAATGGCCATTTTATGTAAAATCATCTTTACCGGTATGCAGGTCATGGGTCTGAGAACTTGTTGGAATTTTTGCAGCTGGTTCCCGACGTCCTTTCTACCCTAAACTCGATTGTTTCATCATGTTGCCACATTCAACACCCTAAAGGGAATCCTAAATACAAGATATAACGTTCTCACAATTGTCCAATTTTATTCCATCTGCGGGAGAACTAATTCATCCCCCTTTTACGACCCCTTATACGAACCCTTATTTAAAAATCTGGCAACTTCAACAATCCTAGACGCTCTCACACTTTGAAGAAAAAGGAAGATTCTATTAAATGAACAACGAAGTAATTTCAATTTGAAGTCGGTCCAAAAATGAAATAAAATCGATTACGCACATAAAACGATTAAATACATTCTATCAAAGTGTCCTAAACAATCTAATTGGCTGTTGTGAAAGATCTAGTCTTATACGAACCCTTATTTAAAAATCTGGCAACTTCATCAATCCTAGACGCTCTCATACTTTGAAGAAAAAGGAAGATTCTATTAAATGAACAACGAAGTAATTTCAATTTGAAGTCGGTCCAAAAATGAAATAAAATCGATTACGCACATAAAACGGTTAAATACATTCTAACAAAGTGTTCTAAACAATCTAATTGGCTATTGTGAAAGATCTAGTCTGTCAAGCTGCTACATAGATAATAAATTTTCGAATAAATTGCTCCGAGGTCTCGCAACGTCTCGCTTGTTGATACGAGGATTTTTGTGTTCTGGAGGGAACAGTGTAGATTGATCTCGGTTAGGCAGATTCACTGAACAACTAAGTCAACTGGCCGCAATCTTATCTGAAGAGTCACACTGTCAAGGCGAAAGGTTAACCGATCGAATGCACGTCCGTTTCCACTGTTAGGACGGATAAACGATTTTATCCACGAATCGACCCCGTTCTCTCTCTCTCTCTCTCTCTCTCTGTCGCTCGCTCGCTCGCTCTCTCTCTCTCTCCGCAATTTTCGCGAGTTAATCCGCGAGGAATCGAGGGAATCGCGGCGGCTCGATGCGCTCACGGACACCGTTGATAATTTCGTCGAAGAGAAAGGCCGCGCTTTCGCCAGCTGTTCGCTCGCGCAGCTCGCTCTCCGCTGTAACGGGTCGTGGAATGTAGCGAAGAATGTAGCGATACTCTCTTTAAAAATAGAGAGAGAGAGCCCTCCTCTCTTGTGTCCTCTCCGCTGCTCGCCGATCGTTCGACTTTGGACGCGCGATAACGCACGATAATGAACGCGCCAGCGATAGCTACTTCGTGATTAATCACGGGGAGGGCTGCCGCGACATGGTGACAATGGGGATAATGCTTTCGGATCTCTTTCGGACGATGTCTACACCGAGTTACTAGCTTCTCTTGTCCGTTACGTTTCATCAGTTTCTGATTCTCTGAGAGAATCCTCGCGATTCACTGATTGTAGCTGGAGAAGATTTAAATCGGTTGCTTTCATTTATTTGAAAGAATTTATATTCTGGGCTGTAGTACTTCGGCGACTTTTTGACGTACGTAGCTCATTTTTCCATATAAAAATCTATGTCATTACGTTCTGACAAAGAGAATCTTTGGATTTTCAATAATTGTAGCAGGAGAAAATGTAAATCGGTTGCTTTCATTTATTTGAAAGAATTTATATTCTGGGCTGTAGTACTTCGGCGACTTTTTGACTTACTTAGCTCATTTTTCCATATAAAAATCTATGTCATTATGTTCTGACAAAGAGAATCTTCATATTTTCAATAATTGTAGCAGGAGAAGATTTAAATTGCTTGCTTTCATTTATTTAAAAGAAATTATATTCTGGGCTGTAGTACTTCGGCGACTTTTTGACTTACTTAGCTCATTTTTCCATATAAAAATCTATGTCATTATGTTCTGACAAAGAGAATCGTCGTATTTTCACTGATTGTAGCAGGAGAAGATTTAAATCGTTTGCTTTCATTTATTTAAAACAAATTATATTCTGGGCTGTAGTACTTCGGCTACTTTTTGACGTACGTAGCTCATTTTTCCATATAAAAATCTATGTCATTACGTTCTGACAAAGAGAATCGTCGTATTTTCAATAATTGTAGCAGGAGAAAGTTTAAAACAAATTATATTCTGGGCTGTAATACTTCGGCTACTTTTTGACGTAATTTTTCCATATAAAAATCTATGTTAATATGTTCTGACAAAGAGAATCTTCGCATTCTCAATAATTGTGGCAGGAGAAAATTCAAATCGCTTGCCTCCATTTATTTAAAACAAATTCTATTCTGGGCAGTACTATCGCATGCAACTTTTTGACGTTATCAGCTCATTTTTCCATATAAAAATTTATGTATTTTCTAGCAGAAGGATTCTCGCATTTCTGTAATTCTAGTAAATCTAGTTAGGAAGTTTAAAATAGTTTGCTTTCAGTAATTTCTCGGAACCCGTATGAACATGCAACGACACACGTTAATTGTGGTTTTACAATGTAACGACGGGCGGTCGGTGATATTTAATTCTTCTGTATTGTTCGACAGCCTCGCTGCTGCTTTCTAGATTAAATTAGGTCAAAGTTGCAACGGCGATCAAAGAATCGCATCTACTCGGAACTAGATCGAGGCACACACAACACACTAAACCGGAAATCTTCGTGACACTGCACACGATTAACAATGTAGAACAGATTCAACGGGTAGACCTTAATCGTTCGAATTGAATGTAATTTTCGTAGCGGATTAAACCATAGATAAACACTGTGGAGAACAGTGTAAAGAAATGCACTAATTAAAATGCAGTAACTTTCGGATGAGCTGTCGATTTGGATTTTTTGATTTGTCAAGGTGTGTTCGAATTTTCTTTTGAATTGAAATTGATCTGTCATAAAGTGCGATCTTTTGCGCTTCAATTTCATATCCGAAAGTTTGCAAATTCCTATGGGAATATAATTAAAAAATTCCTTTGAAATGACTACTCAGAATATAGTAATTTGGACGATGGTATAGACGAGGATTTCCCTCTTTCTTCTTGTCAATTTCGAAAAAGGATTTCGAATTTTCCTTCAAATTATAATGAACCCACCAGAAAGTGCAATTCTTTAGATTTAATTTGAGCCCATAAAAGTTTGAAAATTCCATCTGGAAGACATTCTAAAATTCATTTAAAGTGACTACTCAATATACAGTAATTTCGTCCGTGCTATAGATAGGGATTTCTCAATTTTGAAAAAAGATTTCGAATTTTCCCCGATCGCAAAATGCACCTATCACAGAGTGCGGGTTTCGAGCTTCAATTTGAGCTCTCAAAAGTTTGAAAATTCCTGCGGGAACAAATTCAAAAATTGACTTGAAAGCACCCCTTAAAATCCATTCTTTTCGTCCGTGCTATAGACAGGCATTTCTCAATTTTGAAAAAAGATTTCGAATTTTCCCCGAATGCAAAATGCACCTATCACAAAGTGCGGTCTTCCAGCTTTAATTTGAGCTCTCAAAAGTTTGAAAATTCCTACGGGAACAAATTTTAAAATAGTCTCGAACGTACCCCTTAAAATTCAGTAACTTCGTCCGTGCTATAGATAAGGATTTCTCAACTTTTCCAAACGATTTCGAACTTTTCTTCAGACCAAACCGAACCTATCAAATAGTGCGTTCTTCCACCTTCAATTTCACCGTTCAAAATTTCCAAAATTCCATATACAAGTTAT
>JAQQRO010000150.1:0-10812 GCA_028454255.1 Halictus ligatus
CATGTATCGTTTTAGTGGAAAGAAAAGGGAAAAATCTAAGTATTGTTGGTAGTTAGTTTATATTTTGTTTTTAATGCGCATTTTCCCTCTGTTTTATTAAGTTACCTAATTATTATTAAAGATTTCTTTACGCTTAGTTAACAAAAGAAGATCAATTTATACTGTACGACACGGATCGGTACGTAAAGTCGCACGCGCCGTTGTTTGGGACATTCATTTAAGTTTTCGCGTTACAAATTCATAGGCAAGTATACGCGCTGTATGAAATGAAACTTACTGTTTTCGTTGCGTCACCGAGTTCAAATTTTCATAATTTAGCCTTTAGGAATTTTTGCTGTCGCCCACAGGCAAAGCGAGCGTGCAACACATACATTTAAATTATTATTGTACCGCCGCTGTCTGTTTAGGAGTTGAGTCGAATTATGTGGATTACTATGACATTACCGCGATACGGACTTGTGAAATGAGTTGCATGAATAGTTTTCAACCCTTTCATGATCTCAAGTATCTTCGATCTATCATCTTTTTACATGAACCTCCTTATAGTAGCTTTACATTATCCCTAACAGTCCTACAGGATTTTTCAGTGTATTTCTATTTTCATTTTTCGAACAATCTTTTGGAGTCGTACTAAAAAATGTAAGGAATCGTTTTGAATCCTTTGAATAGTTAAAACCCTGAACAGAGTGTCTACTGTTCTACTATAGTAACACGATATAGAGCAACAAATATGCGTCAAATACTCGAGAAATATTTATTATAAAGAAAATTATAGAAGTGCGAACAGGTCATTCAGTAGTATTTTTAATTAAGTTGATTGGTGCTCTTGTCTTCTATGAAAAATTCTAACATAGCCTAAATTTACAATTACACGAATTATTATAATTTAGTGTGGTGCATCCGCCTCGGAAGTGCCCAAAAAACAAAGTTGAACGAAACCGAAGGTGAAAAAACATTGAAAAATTCTACGATGCTTCCAGTTTACAATTGTACTAGTGACCGTGATCTAAGATGGCGCAACCACCCGTAAGACACCCAAGAAAAATATCTCGACAAAACCAGAGGTGAATCAGACAAATTACGATATCACCTTTTAATCAGTTCTCTCTCCTCTGGCCTTCAGAATTCTTCTCGTCGCCATTTCTTAGCTAAAAGGATTATCCGAATCCATTAAACCATCAATTAAACCATCAATTTATCGAGCGAATGATTCGAAAACCCCAGTAACTCCTTGGATACTATCAATTCTTCGTAAATATGTTTGAAATAAAACATTTTCTTTATTATTATTTTTATTAATCCGGTTCGTCTTCCAAAGACTGCATGGATCTCTATCGAAGAAAAACCATATACCAATGAATGTGTGTAAAATCCCAAGGCAAAAGGCTCGATGGTCTTCCCGAAAAAATTCATAAAAATTCGGGCAAGAACGGCCTCGAAAACCAGAATAAAACCCCGTTAAAACAAATCCAGATAATTTCTGACTGAGACTCGCATATTGTCCACTCGATCATCGAACAATGGGTTCGAGGTCCCCGAGTCTGTGCGTCGATGCATTTCGAGGCCGTTGAGTGGAAATCGGCGCAAGATGGTACGCGGCCGGCTCAAAGCCCGCGCATATGCCATCCCAGGCGACTTAAGTGCATCGCGGTGCATCAAGCGCATAATTCCTAGGCTGCTATGCCGCGTGGAGTGCGCGCGATCGACGTCAATGAATCGTTGACGGCGCGACGGCATTGTACCCGGGATTCGATAGCAACCCCCGCGAGCCGATATGCATCAGAGGGTGGGAACGGACTTCGGGGTTAGTTTGCAGCCTCGATTGACCGACTATGGTCGTTCCGATTAATTTGTCTCTGCGACGGCTGACTGACTGTGTGAATCGGTATACTGCGAGATGCAAAATTGGACCACTTAAACCATTTTCCCAGGAAACCATTGTTTGAGTCCATTAAAACGTTACCATAAAAATTCAAGGGCTATATAAAATTGATTCAGACTGCGGAGATGCGTTAAAGGGTAATTATACGATATTTCTTTGAATATACAGGATGATCGATAATAATTGGTACAAGCGGGAAGGTGATGAAACTACATAAAAAAACATGTAAAATAATGTGGTTCTTAAGATTTTTGGGACTTTCTCTTAATACATACACAAATAATAATTCTTTGAAGTAATGGTTTCATTGGTTAAACTTTGCTCCTCACTATACATCGAGCCGATCGTCGCGGCCGCGTATCGATGCACCCATTAGTGCATACGATCGCGTTCCGGTTCACGAAACTCAGGTGAACGGGGCCGCGGAATGTTGTTAGGGTTATGGTAAGTGACCTAATCGAATTTTCGCGGGGCCGTCCCGTCTACAGGGTGGTCCACGGAATTTCGAAAAACCAGCGTGCCTACGTTGAAAGGAGTTCAAAGAGTTTCGCAACTTCCACGGCGAAATGGTTTTCGCGAGCGCAACGGTGCATGTACAGAAACGCCTTTGCAAAACTCCTTCGCGTGGAAATGTATTGCGACGAGAGAGGAGCAATGCTTGTTTTTAAATTCGAATAGGTTGTCTTATTTCGCTTGCTTTTAAGAGTTACATTTCTGTTTTGAATGGTGCTTCGTTGGAAGTACTTAGCTGGAAGTTATTAGATGAATTTATGTACTAGAATTTTGAACAGAAATGACGTCTTAGAGAATTTTATTGGAATTTAGATTTTAATAATTTTATTAGACGGTTTAATATACAAGTATTTTTAAGAGAAATTAGGTTCAGTAGGATTTCATTGGAATATGGATTTTATTAATTTAGTAGGTAACTTCGTTGGTGATGGAAGTTATTAAATGGATTTATATGTAACCATTTTTAAGAGGAATTAGAAGAATTTCAATAATAGTGGTTTGGACTTTTATATAAATATTTGCAGTGTAAACGTGAATTTCGATGGTGATATATCGTTATTAGTGTGGGAGTTATTTGTTACGTTAACATAAAAATTGTAGTAGTTATAGATTGATTTTCTGTGGTATATATGTTCCTAATTTACAGATGGATGTCCATGTAAATTAGAAAGTCTCGAATATTCTGTAGACGTTTTAATGGCAATTCCAAGCAAACGGCAAAATTGGAAAATACCGTGCAACCTTGAATTGTAAAGGTATTACTATGTGACAACATTACTGTGTAACGATATCAATATTTAATCGGTGCAGATTTTCATTCGGTTACCGCAGTTGATAATTCAATAACTGACACAGTTCGCACGACATCCGTATCACGTTATTAAAATTTATCGATGCAAATATTCGCGCGGTATATTGAAATTCGTATTATTTATTCTACGCTGCAGAAGTATCTACATACACAAAACTATATAGTAAATTCCGGTACAGGAACAATAAAAGAACAATAAGAGCGTTTTATAAACAGCGAATTATTTAAATTGGCCCGGCGAAGTAATTTAATTTTCAATTATCCCACCCTCGTGCTTCGACACGCGAAACGACAATGAAAATTAATCCTCACGAAACTGTAAAAGAGTATACGGAGCTTTCATTTGGAGAAATTGTGCAACTGAATAATGCACGTGACCCGGCGCACTTGCGGAAGTGTGTCACAACGGGGTGATTTCCGGTGAAAGCTAAGCGAAACAAAAAGCAGGTTTAGTATGGCAACTTTTTCCATTATTTTAATACACGCGGAATCGATTCTCTAAAAACGTGCAGTACCTTCGGGAACGCTCCGCGTAGCGTTAAAAAAAAGCGAGCATAAATCATGACAGTATAACGAGACGAACGTTTGTCGGGAATAATAAGAAACATGCACTGCAATCATATTTCAGTGTTCTTACAATCGACTATAATCAACCCTCTGAACCACTGCCAGACCTTTCAGAAATACGAAAGAGTGTTTTAGCGTTGTACTTTTAATTTTTCTGCAAACAACACATATACATGGAAAATGTTAAATGTCATTAGAACAGAAGGGTATTTATAACGATTTCTTGCAAATGTAAATGCATAATATTCTGGATTATTATTAAATATTCTGGAGAACTATAATCCTTATATACCATAGATAAAAATGTATTTCTTTTTTCAATAAAGTTAAATTCTTCTAATGTTTGCACAGTATTGTTTTTCACTCATCCGTGCTGATCATAAATGCATAAATAGTAATAAGTAATAAGTAATTCGTTAATTAATTCAAAAAAGATCAGGCTCGTTAGAGGCTCAACGTTAATTTCGCGTCGACTCCCACGCCTGATCTTAATTATTGAAAAGGCGGTCGGCTCGATTGGGGGATGGAAGTAAGGAGTTCTGTGCGTGACCTAACTGGGGCAGAATGGGGGTTCACATTGAACGGTATCGTTTCGAGTCTCCTTGTAAATGCCATTAGCGCGGCTGGTGAGGTCGCTTCATAAGCCAATCGACTAATGAGAAGCGATACGAAATCGGATTACGGTGGAAAACGGGGACGTACGTTTCGAACGTGGGATTTCGGGAATTTGGATCCTCCGTGGCCGAAAGCTGCCAACCCATGGCGGATCCGCATGCAATTTTCTTTGCGATAAGACACCTACCGATCCGGATCGAAGAATTTAGTGGCACAAAGTCAAACTTTTTAACCCTCTGCACTCCTACGTCAAGTGTCAATTCTATTCTCTATTGATTAATTTTATTCACAGAAACTCATCATCTTTAAATGATTAGTAACAAAATTAACATTATGAAATATAATGCATATTTAATTTATTTACATTGATAAGTAGGCGTTGATATATTAGGCGTGCACAACAATTTTCTTCTTCCTTTCAATCTTCTGTGACTTCCACAGGACAGACCAGGTATACTGTTTAGTTACTTCGATTGTAACTAAAAATATTGTACAGGTTTAATACAATATAAAAAATCTCCCTAGGAAGACATACATCTAGTTCAAGGTGTTCAGCTTAATTTTTCAATAAACACTACTTAAATAACGTATAAAGAAAAATATGCATATTCATTTCTTGAAGAACCATAATTTTATGTCTGTATAAAAGAATGATTGGATTTCTCTGGTTTCTCGTGTTCTCTTAAAAACAAATGTATGATAACGACGTTATTTATTATTCTTCCTGCCGATGCAAATGGGTAAACGTATTAATGGTCCAGACTTCGAACGGACTTCGCTAAAGTATTTAAACGAGATCGCGCGATTTCCGGCTTTCGCGAATATTGTAGTGTGCTAATTAATGTCTGCAACGAGTCTCCATCCGAGCTGCGCTCGCAGCTCGCAGCTCGCAGCTCGCAACGACAGTAAAAACAACCGGGCATATGTATTTACGTCGTCGGCTGTCGATTACAGTACACTGGCTTGTATTTACCGCGGTAATCTTGCTTTTATTATGTCATAAGCCTCTTGGCTCCGGCGAACGTGGCCACCGCAAAGCATCGGATTAATCATCCGGTCGCCCTGGCTTCAATGGCCCGTCGAGTTATTCAATGGCAACAGACAAGTAGCCTCGGGAGCTTTCGGAACAATCTACCGGCACGGAGAGACACGCGGCGAACTTTCTTTCTTTCTCTCTTTTTCTTTAACCCTAGAGTGGTCGCGCCCAGTCTTATAGATCGACTTTATTTACTCATAACCGAAGGAGAGACTGTTTGAATATGTAATAATTTCCATTATTGTACTTCTATTCCTTCTGAATTAAAAACAATCCATTATATGTGTCTTGTTATTTGAACCCAGTGATATTTTTAGTAAAAAATAAGGTTTGTGATATCAAGACCACTGGCGTTACAAAAATTCGAGCGACGACTCTAGGGTTAACCTCTTGTCTTACCCGTTATCTCCCAATTGCTCGGACAATAATAACCAAGAAGATCGGTCACGCGTCGAGCCAAGTAGCTTTTTAGCCGTGTGTCGAACTTGCGAAAAATGTATGCGTTTTATATTTCGGTGCAACGAAAAAATGAACGAAAGTGAGAACCACGGGTCGGACTCGTGTTGTTGATGTGTGTCCCGAATTAAGTACCACGAACCATACTCGTGGTGTTACGCGTGGTTCGAACGAGGTACCACAGATCAGGCTCGTGCTTTTTGTTTTTGGCCTTTCCTTCTTCTTCAAGGAAATGATTAACGATCAAATGACTCTAATCAACACAGCTACCTATCGTGCGCGCCACTTTACGTGCTTTCCATTTCGCCTAAGTGAATTCAATGTTAAATACACCGGGCATTTGGAGACGGGAATTCGCCTAAGTGTTATATATTTCGAGAGTCGCCTTTATCCACTCGAGTACTCCTCAAATATTTTATCAACGGGAGAGAGAAAGAGAGAGATAGAAAGAGAGAGGCTGCTTAACGAATCCAAGATTCTCCGGAGGATTAAACGGAATATGTAGTGGGAGCGCTGAAACATGAATGAAAAGTTTGAATAATTCTTATACCGTACTGACGGAAATTACTGCATCCTATGTTTCAAGAAACAAGTTTATTCGAGAATTTATGATGAAAGCATTTTCAAAATTTCAGCATCTATTTGTCAAAAAAAAAAAAGAAAAAAAAAATAGCAACTTCCTCGTTTTATATAGATTTAAATGCGCAACAAATTAATTTTTCATCGACGGTAATAATAATTGTGGTTCAGTCTAGAACCTTGAAATTAAATTGTTAGACAAGGGGTTAGAAATGTTACATACGTAATTGTATCCTACAGTGACTCCAACTAATATTGGCACGCTCTTAAAAATCGCATAACATTATCAATATTGGAGTATATACTACTTGAACTTTTTTGAGAAGTTGGAACAATAGGTTCGCTTACATAACGTGAAAAAATGTTTGATTAAAATTACAATTGGTCGAAATTGCAGAGAAAGTACTGTATTTTGCAACTTTTTTATGCAGGTTTATATTAAAAATTTAAAAAGTACATTTTGTACATCTCTACGAATGGCGAAAGTCGCAGAATTTTAAAACATCTGTAGCTCATTGTATAATACATTGTATAATACAATGAAATAGAATATGTATAATTCATAGAGATGTACAAAACGTACCTTTTAAATTTTTAATATAAACCCGCATAAAAAAGTTGAAAAATACAACTGTTAGTACTTTCTCTGCAATTTCGACCAATTGCAATTTCAATCAAACCTTTTTTTCACGTTATGTAAGCGAACCAATTGTTCCAACTTCTCAAAAAAATTTAAGTAATATACTCCGATAGTGATAATGTTATGCGATTTTTAAGAGCGTGAAAATATTAGTTGGAGTCACTGTATATGATGTCTCAAAAAGTAACACTCCTCGAATCCCTGGTAATTTCTTCGGGCCACTGTGCACCGGAAGAATTCCTAATTTCGTCGGGGAAAGTGAGCCGAACGGAACGAATTCCGTCGCGTTCACCGTCGACCTAGTACCGGAAGTGACCGTTACGTCATCGCCTTTTACCTTGATGACTCGTTCACGGATATCACGACAAATTGAATTGCGCGATGATCGTTCTAGGCTAAGTGCCACTGTCAGGAAGTGGCTCGAAAAGGAGCTATCGATCGGGCCAGAGAAAGCAAGAGGGGAGAGAGAGAGAGAGAGAGAGAGGGGACAAGGCCGAACTGTCGTGGGAATTCTCGAGAGGTACGGTGTCCTTTTACCGTCCGCGTTATCCTTTTGCCCGATCCCGGAGATGTCCCCGTCCCGTAGCTCGCAGATTGTTCGGGGAATTGCATGTTTGCTTACTCGTTTAAATATTTACGGTGGCCAAAGAATAGATCACCGAATTTCCCGGCCGCATAACGAATCCGTAATCAAATACTAGCTCCGGAAAGGTTGCTGATCTCGGGTTACACGAAAAATCATGTGTAATCCTTCGCGTGAAAACCGTGCCGAACTCTGTTCCCGTTGGTTCGAGGCCTCTCGGTCCCGGAGAAAATTTCGAAATCTTGTCAAATATTCATTGGCACCTGCTACTCTTTTCATCACAGGTCCGGAGGCGAAAAAATAACAATATAACAAGATTCGATTAGCGAGTTTGCGGTCTCTGTTCGCGTATGCGCTCTGTTTTATTCTTTATGGCTCCATCGAACGGTTTATCCGCTTAAGGTAAAGTCCTAGTTAAAGAGTGATGTGTTTCCTAATCGTGGCTTGATTCGACTCTTTGATAAAGAGAACACAGGCTTCTGTAATTTGAGGATCAAGTCGCTAACGACGGAGTGGCACGCGATTGTTCTAACGGTAATTTGTTACAAGTTGATAGAGGGAAGAAGAATACTGTCGTTGATCAATAGAAACGTTGGATTTTGTCTTGTATAGGATTTTATGTATAATATTTTATATATTTTATTTGCATCCTATACTGTTAAAAATAAATTTCTGTTTCACTCTAGTTGCAATTCTAATAATTATATAATGATGTGAATAATTACATTTGTTTGCCGAATCAGACGGAAAGGTCTAACTATCGCGAAATGACTTCGCTCATATAATTACCGGCACATGTAGCAACAGAAGTTGACAAAAGGTTCCTCGTTGCTTCAATGTAGACAAAGCTTGACACGCTTTATATCCGGCCCAGTAAATGGGTGGTTCTCCGAGGAGAGGAACGAATCGCTAAACAAAGTTCTCGCGCAGTCATAAGCGTGAATATCCTTCATACGAGGGCTCAGGGGGTGAAATGAGAGAGAGAGAGAGAGAGAGAGAGAGAGAGATATATGTAGATCTCTCTTTCCGAGCGAATCCGTCTCGGCTCGCCGCGAAGATCCGCGGATGAACGAAGTTGGATGACGCGGCGGAAACTTAACTATTCGCCGCGCGCCGTCTCGCTCGCGTATTTCGAGCAGAAGGAGAAACTCGCTCCAGAAACGTAGTTCCCAGAGAGTGCTAATTAATCGACCGTTTTTCCCCAGCCCCGCCGATTTCGAGACGCATCGCGTCGGTTGAACGTCGATTTAACCGGAGCCACCGGGAGACACTAATTACACATTCGAGGCGTTTCCCGACCGACGCGAAATTACGCCGGGCTAATGACGCCCGCCGAGATCCTTCGAAATAATTTAATGCCGGCGCCGGGACAGCTCTTCCCCGGAATTATGAAAAACTTATTCCCGGCTGGCTACTGTTCCGGGAAATATCGCAACCGTTCGGTCGGGAGCGCTTGTCGACGAGCCGGCTCTCGTCGTTCTATTATCTACTATCTACCGAAACGGGCGACGCACAGTGAGACGAAATGATCTGAAAGTATTAGGGACTCCCATAAGTAATCAATTATTTTCAAAGAATTTGTTTTGGCTTTAGTTCTGTACTGATCGTTGAAGAGGAAACACGTATTCTTTTGCAGTTTCCGGTAAAGCAGCTTGTGTTCAAAATATTCTAAAAAGTATAATTTTTGTAGAACCTTGCAATAAAATGGCGGCCTCCGTACCTTGCGAGGATCATATTCGTCATTGCATACTTTTTCATTTTCATGCGGAATTTAATGCAACGGTAACAACAAAGAAAATTTGCGATGTTTATGGAGATGTATTGAAGGTCAACAAGTGTCAACATTGCTTCAGAAGGTTTGCTGCTGGTGATTACGATCTCTCTGACAAGCCTCAAAGTGGACGACCAGTTGAATTTGATAACGACACCCTAAAATCTCAAGTGGAAACTGGTCCAAAATTAAGTATACAAGAATTATCGAGAAGCATTGGGTCCACATGATCAACTATACAAAGGCAGCTACACGAAATGTGAAAGGCATATACAGTAGCTCACGAAAGTATTCGAACGCAGGATTCACAATGCATTGAGTATAAACATACCGTTTTCGGATGTCACAAAAGTATTCGAACGTACGAATAAATCTTGAATTGTTTGATGGTAATATCTGGTTGGTCCTCCTTTGGCATCAATAACGTGTCTTAGCCGGCTTTCCATACTATATACAAGTTTTTCCGTTGTCTTTTTTTCAATGGAATTCCATATTTCTATTATTATGGTTTTTAACACTTCCTTGGACGTTATGTCAAAATTCATAAGTTTTCTTGCAATTTCGGCCCATAAATGTTCTATAGGATTTATGTCAGGGCTTTGCGGAGGAGTTTGTAGTGTATGCGGGGTATTATATATGATCCATTCCTTTACAATCCCAGCTGTATGTTTAGGATCGTTGTCCTGTTGGAAGTAGAAATCATCCAATAGGTTCAATTTAATTGCACTTTTTTCAAATTTTGTTTCAAAATATTCAGATATTTGTACTTATCCATAATTCCGTCAATAAAAACAAGATTTCCCGTTCCATTCGCCGCCATACACCCCCATACCATCACTGAGCCACCTCCGTGTTTCACAGTTGGAATCATATTCTGTATTTGCAATGCTGTGTTGCACTTTCGCCACACATAATGCTGTCCATCCGAACCGAAAATACTAAACTTACTTTCATCCGAGAAAATAACTTTATTCCAAAATGAAATATCCTTATCAATATACATTTTTGCAAACGTTAGTCTTTTCTTTTTATTAATTTTACTGATATATGGCTTTTTTCGTGGTATTCTTCCATGGTAATCATTACTCCGCAGAACCCTACGACACAGTTCGGGATATACATCTTTCCCAAAATTATTTGCAACAATCCCCACAAGTTTTGGTGCACATGTGCTTGGATTTTTCTTAATTTCACGTATAATCATTTTCTCCTCTCTGGGCGTTAACTTCTTTGGACGTCCTGTACGCTTCTTGTTTGTAATATTACCTTCAGTTTTCGACTTTTTTACTATATAATGTATCGTAGATTTACCCCGATTTATAAAAATTTGGCAATTTCAAGATTTATTTTCATTATGCA
>JAQQRO010000151.1:0-10806 GCA_028454255.1 Halictus ligatus
AGACGGTCGTAGATTATTGTAAAACATGCTAGGCACATATTGCTCGAGCCTTTCTTGCCGCGAAACTATGATCATAGTGAATCATCATCAATCGTAATCAATTATGCAAATTGTAGTGTTTAATCAATTACAAATGAAGATCTTTTGATCGTTTTTCTTGAGGAACTAGATTGTTTATCAATGTCTTAAATCATTATGAAAATTAACGATATTTCTTAGTCTTCAAATTAAGGGATTAGATGCACAGACCTGATATCATCAATACGACATTTGTCCTCAAAGAGTTTCTGGAGATTTATATGAAATGTATTTAAAATTTAAACAAGCATGAACGATATATGAAAATACACATTTTAACCCAGGGTGGTACCATACTGTGTGAAGAAAGTTTTAAGTATGTAAATTAAGAACGAAAATTCTAAATGTACGAAAGAAATTGAAGAGACTTCATATTTGCAGTCGTTGTGCAATACAATGGCGAAAATTAGTGTACAGAAATTTTGTTGTGGTCAGCAGAGACCCGAGTATGCTGGTTAAGTATGATTTAGAAAATTTAGATTTTATTATTTACTTAATAAAACTAATACAGAAGAAGACGGATATTGAGTTCATTTTGGTTGTGCTTATGAGTTCAGAAATTTGCATAGTCTAATGATAATAAAGGTAATCTTCTCGAAAACTATGCCAAAGATCATAACGAACGAAATGAAGATGGAGAAGATCGATCCTGACAATCAAAAAACCCATCAAACGTCAATTATAGGAATTGATCACTGATTACTATCATTACTTCCTTTCTGCATATACTAACAGTATCGAGGAACCAATACATCCATTTTATAATTTCCTTTCGAAAATTGTATTCAATGACAGTGCTATACAATCCCACATCTGTATCAAATGAAGAAAATGTTGTCTGATTACTGTGTCTCTAATAGACTGCTTAATACCTTCATTACCGTTGCAGTCCAATTTATGAGAAGACCACTTATTGAAAAATAATATGAAATTGAATTGTAAAGAATAAAACAGAAATTGTATATTTTTATATGAAACTTTTGCACAATATTCTACAACTATTATTTATAGTATTTTATTTAATGCAATAAAGTCGTATTAAATAATTTTACTAAAATAGCATAGAATAATGAAAAATTTTAAATGCATTAGTAATATAGTAAAACACTCAAGATTTCTTTAATATTAATCTCTTTAATATTAAATAATTTTTATAAGCTTGTTTGAAGTACAATAAAGTAAAAAGGTTGGGAAAATACGTTTTGAATTTAATAAAAGAACTTTCCTTTTAGCTGAAGCATTCGTAAATAATTTTAAAAAGTTTGTGTAAAGTATAATGAAGTAAAATTAGTAATGCAGCAGTAAACAAATTTTTTGATTCAACAGTGACGGTGACAGAGATCTTAATTTCGTTTAGCTTGTACATTTGTCAGCAATTTTTAAAAAGGTATTTAAGTTTAATACTAATAAAAATGTACATTTCCCGAGTTAAACTAATAAAGAAAAAAAAAAAGAAAAAGGAGGAAATAAGGCACTACAATCGCAAGAAACCCAACCCAAATCGCAGATAAGATGAGAGGAGAAAATGAATGCTGCAGATCTTTCGAAAACAGATTTTCCCGATGGACCGCCAGAGCCGAACTGCATCCGGAAACAAACACTGTGGTCACCAAGTGGCCACCGAAAAGATTTTCATAAGAATACCCCTTATTGTTCCCTCGTTTGAAGTAACACAATGGTCTCGGGGGCGCCACAATAGGATGTTTTGAAGCAGCTACAAAGAAGAAATCCTGCGTTTGGTGATTACACTTACGTGGATCGGTGCTCCGTGAAAAAAAAAAAAGAGATTCACGTCGTAGCATTTTGAAAACTGCTAGCCTGTTTCTCGCATCCATCGACGATCTCTTTCGCGAACAATAACTGCGGGAACATAGTCGGCTTACGGTATCGTAGTTTGGCTTCGAAACCATGCACGATTCCCTTGTTTTCCCGCTTTTATGACGCGTGGCACGCGATGGTCGGCTCTTCCTTGGGTCCTTCGCCATTGTTCTTTTACTCTGACCTGAAACTGAACAGAGGAATGGGTAGTCTTTTTGCCAGTTGTTCGGGATTTGGTAGTCGGCGCTCCAAAAATGAGAAAACTATTTGTACATGCTAATATTACATTTTTCTGTTCACTGAAATCAAACTCCCTTCATTCAATTTGTTTTCAAACTTACTAAACTAGAAACAGACAATGCTTTCAGTAATAAAACAACAACAAATTTATAGCAAGAAATTGGTACACAGTTTCCCAAATAAACTTATACAGTGATTTCTCTATACAGGGTGAGGCACATGAAACAGCCACCTGAATAACTTGATTGCTATTGGTGATGATCCGATGATTATCTGATGTTGCTAGTTCTTTGATAGGTCGAGCCGTCAAGTAGATATGAAGGTTACCCCTGCTTTTTTAAATGGCACCACATATTTTTGGACTCCTACGATTGTAACCTTTCTCGAGATAATTTCAACGATATAGTCATTCAAGGTCATACACATTAACAAGGAGGAAGATAAAAATTCCCTGTGAATACTACGTAATGGGATATTTTCTTTCTTGTTAAAGCAATTGAACCGAGTCAATTCAAAATATAAACAATGTGCTTCAACCCAAAATAATCTGTTACAACAGATGCAAAAAGACACGCGGGAACGTATAAAAGGAGCCTGTGCTGCTATTAATGATCGCACACTTTAATGCATAATGCAATCATCAGTGTGAGCGGATCTTCAGACACTGTCTTTCTGTGGCTGGTTTTTTGCATCTGTTGTAGCAGATTATTTTGAATTGAAGCACTTTGTTTACATTTTGAATTGACTCGGTTCGATTGCTTTAGTAATAAAGAAAACATCCCATTATGTAGCAATCACAGTGAATTTATATTCTCCCTCCTTGTTAACGTTTATGACCTTGAATGACCTCGAATGACTATATCGTTGAAATTGTATCGAGAAGGGCTACAATTGTAGGAGTTCAAAAATATGTGGTTCCATTTAAAAAACACTCACACACATATGACCTGCATATCTCTTTGACCTATCAAAAAACTAGTAACATCGGATAGTCAGCCCCTCGATACCAAATAATTTTGGCCTGTTGCGTTTTTTCCTATCACCGATAGCAACCAAGTTATGCAGGTTGCCTGTTTTAAGTGTCCCACCCTGTATATGTCGCCAACGCTTCGATGATAACGTCACGGAATTATTCCCACTACCGGGTGTACACCCCCTGAGGGGTATGTCTTCTGGACATATATATCGATTCAATAACAATCATTATTATAATTCTACTGAATTCGTACGTGACCTTAACAAATGATCAGGAATATTAATAGATATTAGGCTATCTTACAAACAGTTTCCATTACTTCTTTTTAAAATTACTAGGTACCGACAGAATTAACATCATCATTATTACTAACGGTAAAAATTAATATTACACTGAAAAATCCTTAGTAGAAATATTTATGAGTTGCTATTCTGACAAGAAACGACATAATAAATAAATGTTGAATAATCCATCAATATTCAACTCAAATCATTTCAACTGCGAAAATAATAAATGATGTCGACCACCTCAATCATGGTAAGCCGATATCTTCCTTCGTTTTACCTGACCCATTTTCATTCATATTGTTATGCTAATTAGAAATCGACCTACCAGTTACCACAGCCAAGTGTGCAATTACTTCCAGTTGTTATTGCATGTTTTCCTCCGCGTATTCAAGCTAAGTCCGGTAAAAATCGATAGGTTTATTGCTTAATCATCGTTAATCGGTGGAACGCGCGAAACGCGACTGCTTCATGATCGAAGGTGGCGACCTCGATCGAAATTCGACCCTCGGGATTCGTTAATTTGTGTAATTGCATGATTCGAGGAAGGGGGAAACTTTTTTTTTAAATTAATGGTTATTCCGCAATGGTTGGCTGCCAGAGATGAATCGATGCACGGGGTCCTGGACCTTTGCCACCGAGACAATTCATCAGACGCGCGTACGTGATCGAGTCCTTAATTAAACCTATGCATACAGGACAATTAGCCTCGGAAGCATGTAGGTACGCGCCCTTGGACGACTAATGAACAGTCCTGACGAATCTAACGAGATTTCGCTCGACGTTAATTAAATTTTCCGTAAACACCGCGAGTGTGCGCCGAATTCCATTTGCAATATTTCAATATTCTGATTCTGGCTGACGGTCTTTCAATTATTCGTGCCGTTAAAAGGGATGAAAATTATTCTCTTTCGTTAATTGATCGCTCGATTGAAGCATTACATTTTCCAGAATCACATAATCTATGTACATTTATTCTGGAATAATGTATTCAGTGATTTTCAACGTTGCCTTGTTCGAAGTTGTATTGATTCGTCTAAATTAAAGTAAATTCATTCCTGATATCATTTATTTTTAGTTTAACAAAGTAACGTATCATTATTTGACACTTGATAAAGGAAATGCCACACGTTATCTATAGATGCCTACTAGTATATTTTCTTCGGATATATTTAATTGAAAATAATTAATTCTCTCTTTCTATGTTCACTGTATACATCGTAATATTCTCAACATAACATGAATCGAATAAACTTCCTTGGAAATATTCAACTAATTATGCCTAATTCATCAGATTCGTAAGAACAGTCTTCTTATTTTCATTAAAATTAAATGAACTACATATTGGTCGTATCAGTGTTATCAATACATAGGTCACAATAATATTCTAAAGTAAATAACAGAGGTGTAAAATCGAAACCAATCAATTGGTAAATTACTAAACACGATAGAATAATTAATCAAACATGTAGAAGAAGCTTGTAACACTCGTACGTTTTTTATTAAAATTAAATAAGGTAAGTCAGATAAGCAATATCACCTTACAACCCTCAATAATTTTTTGAAGTAAATTATACAAGCGTAATATCGAAACCAATCAATCGGCAAATTACTAAAGATGACAGGCTACTTAATCAAATGGCTAGAAGAAGCTTTCGACAGTTTTGTAGTTTTTATATAAATTAAATGACATAGGTACGTCAGATAAAGCATACCAACCTACAAGCCCTAATTTTTCAAAGTAAATAACACAGGCGTAAAATCAAAGCCAATCAATAGTTAAATTATTAAACATGACAGGCTACTTAATCAAACATCTAGAGCAAGCTCCGAACGAGTCCCTTCAACCCTTATTCGACCGTCACTGACATTCGCATCTCGCCCGACTTCTTATCCACCGTACGATCGTGTTTCGATGATTGCAACGACCTAATCATCGCCAATAAAACGCTACGAGCTTGGCCCAGGTCGACAGGCTCCGGATTCGCCAATCAACTTATCCGGCGATCGTTTAATTGACGCCGGGCGAGAAAGTGTTAATTCGATGGCGTTAAACAGATGTCCGATCGATACGCATCTTTAATTTCGTTTCTGTTGGCCCGGTAATTGGTTCGATGAGATAAGGACGTGCCCTCGTTACGCTTCCACTGTTTGCTTCGTTAACACCGGCGCTCGTCGCCGCCGCCGCCGTCATTGTGTCGGCATAACAATATCGTGTGTCCGATAAGGGCAACAGCCCTCCGTTGTGTACACGCGCTGCCGCCATATCCCTCGACGGCTGGTTTAATCGAATCGCTTAATCGATAGAAAGTGTCAGGTACGAGGTGAAAGCATCGGCGTATCGACTTTATCCTCAGGCACGCGAGTCCAGGAGGCCGTCCATTGTGTTCCAGCACGCCTGCTGCGGGTATCGAAGTCTCGCGAGAGCCTAACCTTTCGCCTGTTTTAAGAAATCCGGCGCCCATTGTTCGATTTCGTGCAAAATGTCAGCGGTAGGTGGATCGTTTCTGTTCGACCGCCGTGCCGGTTTCCCTTAAACTGTAATCTTTATTTCGGAGCGGTAACCATCTGTGTTTGTACGCTTCGTATCGCGACTCCCACGTTGGACAGCGCGGGTTTCCGAGGAACGATAATGTAACGAAACCAAACTGTACAGAGTGAGAAATAACGTTTTAATCCAATCGTTTTAGTAATTAACAGACTACAGATATACACGATATAGTAACGAGCAAAACTGAGTCTACACTATTTGAAGCAACATAAATTTTTAAAAATTAGATCAAATGACTTGAATATTATTGAGAAGTTAGAAGCATTAGTTTATTAGACGAGGTGTAAAACATTTTTGAAAAAAGTTTGAATTGGTCGGAATCGCAAAATAAATAGTAAAAGTTGGTTTTTTTATCTTTTTTATCTGAGCCTGTATTGAAAATTTAAAGAATGTATTTGAGTCGCTCGAATAAATTATATCCATGCTGAAAATTTCACCAATATTGGTTAATTCGTTTACGAATTATAAACGCTTAAAAGTGGAAAAATTCTCAAAACTCAGCAGTAACTTTTTCTTCGGGTTTCAACAACTCAAACTGAATTATGCGACGCGACGACAGTCCCACCAAATGCACAGGAACACATTCCTAAGTGATAACCTAGGTTTAGGGTAATCATCTCCGGTAACTGCTAAGAAATGGATCTCTACGAAATCTGGATAGTAATGAGGTGCAAATTGGTTGGCGAATATTCTCGTTGGTCTCAGATAATTGATGCGGTATCCATACTCCTTGCCTATATGTCTTTCCCATTTCATGTAGGTTCCTTTGTATAGTCGACCATGGTGGACCAAGGACTTCTCGATACTTCTTGTATACTTAATTTTCGAAGAGCTTCCACTAGAGATTTTAGGGTGTCGTTATCAAATTCATCTGTTGTCAATACATTTTCATAAACATCGCAAATTTTCTTTGTTTTTACCGCTGCATTAGATCCCGCATGAAAATGAAAATGTATGCAATGACGAATATGATCCTCGGAAGGTATGGACGCCGCCATTTTATTACAGGGTCGTAAAAAAAATTATACTTTTTAGAATATTTTGAACACCGGCTTTTTTACCGAAAATTGTAAAAAAATACGTGTTTCCTCTTCAACGACCGGTACAGAACTAAAGGCAAAACAAATTCTTTGCAAATAATTCATTACTTACGAGTACCCCTAATATTTTACTTATAGCATCACATTGATAGCGACTAATTTATGTTACATTTCGTAAAAATAGTAATAAATAGTCACTTTGAGGAATGTATCTGCTATGGCAGGCGAGTCACCGAGTGACCCATTTGATAATTTCAAGTGACCCACTTTAGTTCCGAAAATAAAGTACAATATATAAAAATAAATTATAAAACATCAACTATGTTTGTACTTATTTTCTTAATAGAATATATATATAAGGTATATTTTATTAAGAAAATAATATATATATATATATGTATTATAAATATATCTTATTTATTAAAAGACTGTTTTAATACGAAAATATCTCTGACCCAAACGACTCTTTAATACTCACATTTTGGTTGATTTTGACCCGCAGCCAAAAAAGGTTGCTGACCCCTGGGGTAGAGTAAGGCACCCAACTACTACTGGAATGCCAATTACTGTGAATATATTAATACTCATTTTTAAAGTATAATGAGTATTAAACTTTTTCATTGATACTAGTTAATACATATGTTGTATATTTCTTTGTTAATATTTATTATGCTTTAAAAGTAAGTATAATTGATATAGCCACGGTAGTTGGCAACCCCACAGTAATTGAGTATCTTACCCTATTTATTGAACAATTGATTAACCGAAATAATTTCTAAACCACGTGCTGAATAAAAAGCAAAACATACAATTAAACACGATTACAAATTTCTGCTTTACATGCGTATTAATTTAACACATTTAAATAATAATTAAAAAGTGAAATTTTGGCGCAGTAGAAATTAGGGTTCCAACTGCATTTCGAGCGTCCTAATGGAGAATGATTACGGACCTAGCAGAAGTGATATTAATGCGACACCCTATACGCTCAAATAATAATTAAAATGTGTAATTTTAGGCATTAGAAATTAGGATTTTAATGGCATTTAGAACGTCGTGATGGTGAATAATCGTGGAATTAACAAAACTTCCACATTTTTGCCGTACCGTTGGCGTTCCAGAGGAATGCTCGGCCAAAAGACAAATAATAGTCTGTGTTAACTTACGGAAGCTTGATCCATTCGCCAAACAAGCGAGAATTAGCCAGAACGGAGTCCCGGTTGCTAAAATGCGCTCGAAACAAAGCTAGACATAACGTTCGCTTGTGCCAACACAGTTGAACATACAACGTTCAAATTTTCTGCAGTTTCTTCCTCCAAATGATTCTTTGAAAATTTTCTTAAGCTTCTTATTTTACAGATCGAACCGAAGACCATGGAGCTTGATTACATGTCATACGGTACTGATGTAAACATCATACGCAATAAGGACATTCCGGTGTCACTAGTCGAGCACGTTCGTAGTCAGTTCGGCCAAATATTATCGTTCTAGGAGAATCGTTCCGCAGAAGACATCGCAATGAACACGCAGAAGTTTACAGAAGAATTTACTACGTTGCTTTGCCGCTGGACGAGGCCTGTTCCGAACGTAATGTATTTGCTTCTTTTTTAATTGTTTAATCGAGATTCCTCCAGCTAAAGGATTCTCAATTGCCGTTTCTCATCATTGCCTGTTTCTATAAAATTTAGTTGTTAAAAAAGGAATAAAGTGATACTATATATTCTGCAGTGTTAGCATTATATATTAGTAACATCATTTTCTGGTAGGGAAATGTTGAACATCATGGGAAAATTAGTTTTGCGACGATGTGGTGTGTACAGACTTATTCTGTAACGACAATTCTTCGCTGTAAACAATCTGTTCTCTTTTATTAACGAAAGAATAATTAAATTTATGTGGTGGCAGTTACATTGATTACAATGTTTAAATTCAAATTTAACTACAAATGTGTAGCTACCTTCACGCTACAAATTATATCTCAAAAGTAGATATTGTTGATTGTTTTTTCTGCAAAAATGTGAATAATCTAAAACATCGGTGGTAGACTAGGAAAATTCGTGCAAATATTTAAAAATTACATAAATACCTATAAATTCGATATATTCTGATTAAGATTTGCTTATTAATCCACTATTTTAAGCTCAACATATTTTCTAACAACAAAGCAAATTTTTCTAATTTTCTGTTCTCCTTGAAACTGAGGACTGAAAATACATTTAAAGATTTTCCGTCTTTGGTCCTACAGCTCCGAAACTTAAATGAACAATAAATAATTAGATGAATTTTTAACCACTGCAGGGGGATGGCACTTCAGCACCCCCGTTAACAAAACTGGAACTACAAATCGCTATACAGAATGTGATGGAAGTGATTCTTGGTGTGAATCTACCAGTGCCAGATTATTCGTCGGTGAAAACACCTGCGACAGGGATTGCAATTTGCACTCCTTCCGCACCAATAATACCGAAATCCAGCCTGGATTCAGCGAATATATCTTTGGGAAGGTTGTTAATGTCACGTAAATTTGTTTAAATTCTCAATTCTCTGTTGCAATTGTGTGTCTTATTCGAGCGTAATGATTTTAGGTATAGGTCGTTGGATACTTTAATGGCTGACGATAAAGACGCCACGCTTAAAATTGATAATCTGGGATCGAAGAGCCAGGAAGACATGGATATCGACGAGGCCGTTCAAATTGAAGTCATAGTCGAAGAGAAGAAGGTGTTCATTAACAGCAAAGACAATTTTTGTTATCGTCTACGAAATTTTTCCTTGGCTGGAAAAATTTAGCGTTAAAGAGTTGTTAGAGAAGTGATTTTATTTGTTCCTTTAGTGGAGGGTCAACCCATTTGAATTATTAACCTGTACATATGTATAACAATATGTATAACAGATCTGGTACAAATTATTGAAATATGAAGTTGTTTTCACCGTTTAAAATTTTTCTATTTGTAGATAATAAAAAATAGTTGGTTATACTGGTAATTATATAATGAATCTAAAGCACATGGATGATAATAAATACATTTTTCATTCTGCTTTGCTATTCAAATGGGTTAATGTAATTTTAATTCAATTGATTTAAATAATTATGGTGATTTAATCGGAATTGCTTCGATTATTCGATCTTTGCTTTCTATGTTAATAATGCGAAATTAATTTGTTTCACGTTCACAGCACATGTCAATGTCGACCCCGGCGATTCATGTGAACAAAATCTCCAGATCCGACACTTTCATTCGCGAGCAAAAAAAGGCCAAAGCCAACGCCGAACAAGCCGAAAGCAGCACTATTATCCAGAACGAAACGTTTTTCTATGAACTGCAAAAGATCCTCAAAAAAATTGACGATCTGCGAGTGTACGCATCCAATGTTGTATCGAGAATCGATGATGTGAAAAAGGTTGACAAATTTACTTTACTCTTTCATTATTTCATACACGATGACACCACCGTTCCTGAGATGAACTCGACAATAAATCCCATCATTCTTGCATCATTCACTCCAGCATATTTAAATTTCTATAGATCATCGCCTGAATACTTCTCAAATTAGAGGTTCAAGAATCATTTGCATAATTAAGTGCAGATTACATACCGTACTTGTACTTCATATCGATGGACTTCTTGAGTAAACATTAACTGACTTTCTTTGTCTAGACGTAACAAAATATTCTCTCTGACTGTGCTATAATTTCATGTATTTATTCAAAAAATTTATGATAAAAACACAATTTCTAAATAATAATGAACTCGTGAAGATTAAAACAATGGAACAATTCTAATTGGCAGAAGAATTTGGAGGAGTGTATTTTAAATT
>JAQQRO010000152.1:0-10794 GCA_028454255.1 Halictus ligatus
GTGTCGGTCCGTCCCTCCCCTTAGGGGAAGGGGATTCGAGAGACGGAGTCGAATGCTCGAAGAGTACGGTTTGATTTTGAAATAGACCAATTTTCGAGTAGAATTATAGGAAGTTAAAAAATAGTGATAGAGATGGATAAAGATAGCAGCAGTGAATAGAATTAGCGATAACGATCGCGAACAGTTAAAAAGGAAAATATAAGTGAGAATAATCGCGGCAAATCGGTTTTGAGTGAAAAATTTTCGAAAAACTTTCGAGATTTCGGAAAACAATTTACTAAGGGGAATATCGAAACTCGAAAAGATACCCCTGAACCGGGACAAAACCGCGATAAACTTTGCTTAAGTGAACGATCGAACTGAAAACTGAAAAAACAGTGCAGAAACGTGTTGACCTAGTGAGGTGAATAAAATAAAATAAATAGAAAAGTGGACTTAAGATAAACAAAGGTTAGATTTAGGGTAGGTTAGAAATAGAATTAGAAGTAGAAAAATACAATAGGATAGTAAGAATATAGATTAATACAGTGTAAAATAATATAATATAGATATAGAACACAGTAAATTTTTGGTGTGCGTTACGTAAAGGCAGATCGAAAAAAACTCCGTTGTCCGAGTATCAAACAATAATTTTTTGTCCGAACGGGCTGAAAATTTATACGAGGATATTTCCGAGGGTAAGGAATAAGAAAGGGTGAACTGGGAGAAGTATTCTCCCCCTGAAATATTTTTTTCAAAAATACACTCCCACTTTCGAGATATCGATTAGGAGACCGGATTTTAGAACCGAAGAGTAAAAGTGATTGAGGGAAGAGCGACTGCTAGTGAAGGGTTTCCCGACGATCCGTATTACGACAGAATCGGAGAACTTTTAGTTCCGTCATCTAACGGGTGTCCCAGAAGTTTCCGCCGGAAAAATTTTTCTGAGGCCGTGGGTCGGTGTGGGATGGGGCTATGAAACAATAGGGGGTGATAGGGGAACGGGATTCCCTCTCTTGAAAAAACATCCCCAAACCCACCCTCCTTTTCGAGAAAACAACCTTTGCTTATAGAAAGAGGGGAATTAGAAAAAAACGTACAACAGGCCTATTGCTAGGAAGCCCAAGGGTTACACGAATCTGCAAAAAAAATGGGAGTTAATAAAGCAAAAACCCCCACTTCCATCTTACGCAGACTATCGATTTGGCAGATTTTTGAACAATAGAAGAGAGAGAGAGAGAGAGAGATTCGGATAGGAAACGTAGGAAACAGTTTTTTGTACAGCGTAAGAGTAAGAAATAATTATAGACTTAGGGTAAAAATGTAGAACATTAAGTGTGAACGAGAATAAAAAGTAAGAAATGACTCTTTAAAAAAAGGGGGAAGGGGATTCGTGAGCTGTTAAGGTAGGAAGAGTCGGGGGGGGGGGGACATCGCGCCTCCGACGAAACTTTCTTCCGGTGGCGGCGTCTTCTTGCCTCGGCCGGGACTGGTTCCCTCGGTACACCGGGGTGTCGGGGTATGCGAAAAGCATTTCCTCACGATAACAAAAAAGGTGTTGAACAGCTCATGCCATCTAATTTCAAACCTTTGCATGCTGTATTGAAGAGCGATATAGGACTTATGTCAGTCAATATACCTCTGTCACGTTCTCATGCATATTCGCATGTAACGTGACCGATTTCATCGAAGTACGCTAGAAATCGGAGTTCTAATGCTCGTGGCTCACGCTCAACGCTGCATCCCCACCACCGTACTTTCACCCTAACGGTATCCTGCTCTCCGGTAGTGCGTTCTCTCACGCACTCGTTACGAGCATAGGCAGGTAGCGTCGTCCTTGTTTAGCGGACGGGCTTATATATATACACGAAAGAATAATAGAATATCCTCACAGAGAACCGATTGGGAGGCATACACAGTAAAAATGGCTCACCACCTTGAAACATCCATGCTGTCAATGGAATCCTCCTCTATTGATAAATATATCCATTTCGTACAGGGTATGACACAAGCAGTACACGAGTGCACTCCAAACAAAAGGTCAGGACATACAGGGTTAGAAATTCAGTCCCTTGGTGGGATCAGGAATGTGACAGAGCCGTCAGAATTAGAAAGGCACGTTTTAAATCATGGCAGCATCAGTCAACCACCACCAACTGGTTCCTTTACAAAAAACAAGTAGCTCTGACCAAAAAACTTATAAAAAAGAAAAAAAGAGAAAACTTCCGTCAATTTTCTGACTCTTCCACGTTCAATAATGTCAAGAAATCGGTTTGAGGTTTTGCTACGAATGTTGCATTTTAACGAGAATGACAAGGAAAATGTAAACGACCGCTTGTATAAAATTAAAACCGTCATTGATATGTTGAATGAAAATTTTGAAAAGTATTTTGAACCAGGCGAAATTGTTTGTGTAGACAAATTTCTGATTCCTTTTCGAGGTCGCATTGTCTTCAAACAATATATAAAACAAAAAAGACATAAGTATGGTATTAAAATTTTCAAATTATGTTCAGCACCGGGATACACGCTGGCCTTTAAAATTTATTGTGGGAAAAAACGGATGTAGAGAAAACAACGCCTACCAATGTTGTTCTGTCATTGTGCAAAAAGTATATTTGGTAAAGGCCATACAACATGTACCGATAATTGATACACAAGTATCGAATTAGCCAAAAAGCTAGTTGCTCAAAACACTCATCTGATTGGAACAATACGATCAAATCGCCGTGGAATTCCAAAAAACCTACTATCAAAAAAATTAAAAAGATATGAATATATCGCTAAGGAAAGCAATGATGGTTTGACAATACTGGAAGGACAAGCGTGATGTTCTTCTATTATCAACGAAACACTCTAATGAAACTGTGGCTGTGCAGAAAAGGGGGAATATTGTTAGAAAACCGAAGGTTATTGTGAATTATGATGAAGGGAAGTCTTCTGTAGATATCTCCGATCAAATGGCTGCATATTGCAGTCCTCTACGAAAATCAGTAAAATGGTATAAAGAAATTGTATTTGAACTTTGCCTGAACACAGCGGTAGTGAATTCATGGATTATATATAACAGTCTCACCAACCGAAAAATAACAAGCATCGAATTCCGAAAAAAATTACATCAAATTTCGAAATCGACACGAAATTAAAAAAAAGGAAGGCCACTTTAACTCGATAAGAAGGCGCTGCAAAATTTGTTACGAAAGAAATGTTAAAAATTTAGGTTCCCAGTAGGCAAGAAACTGCACTGTAAAAGTTGTAACATTCTGCGATAGTTGTGTGGATAAACCACACTTATGTTTGCCATGTTTTAACAAAGTTCATCGTAACATCCCTTTGTAATTGCATACAAACTTGAATTTAACTAAAATGTTATATTTTAAATTGATATAGGCATGATAAAAAGAATTATATGTGAGGATGCCACTCGCTTGGCATAATAATGTTCAGCCAGTTATTTGTTAAACAAATTCCTAGAAAAATAAATTTATTGGTTTGTTGTGTTATGCATGTTAAACTATACAACCTTTCCTTGATAATTATGATTTTTGCACTTGCAACGAGACGCGTTCCGAGGTCCGTGCTCGGGCTATAAAGATCGGGACGAAACCGATCTCGAGGAGAGTCGGCCTGGAGCAGCTCTCGGGATACCACCCGAGCCCGGGACTTCTCGCAGCCGCGCCGAGACGTGTGAGCTACGGTGTACCACCGAGCAAGCGCGAGGAAGCGCCGGAATCGGCCGAAAGCGTGTGCGGGGGTACGTCCCATACGCCGAGAAGCCGAGACCGCGAGCAAGCCCTGGGAGGCAGTGGAGCGGCGTCTGTCCTTGTCAGCACAGCGTCGCTACGACACTCCGGACCGTTCTCCCCCCACTCCTTGAGAACCGTTCCCGTACCGCACCGCACCGTACCACCGAGAATCCGAGCACCGGACTGCGATTACGGAGCTCCGTGCTCCCGCGTAGAGATAAGTTAGGATTAAGCTTAGGATAAGATTTTGTACCTAATTATACCCGATATTTAACCGGGGCCCACTTTTATCCATTACCGAACAGGCCGGCCGGGAAGCAGCCAGGACCACAGCCGGACCGACCGGAAATCCGGAACCAGCCGTTAGACAATAAATTCACCTCTGTTACCGATTCAGCGTATAATCACTAAACCTGACCTGCCCTCTCCAAAGAACCCTGGCCGCTGAGCCATTCCGGGAAGGGGCCGAAAACGTCTCGCTCCCGCGCTTCCCGCAGGGCGAGACGTTACACACTATTTTAATTATTGTAAGGCATACGCGGCTTGAACGGGAAGTCTTCAAAAAACGGTCTGGCAGGGAACGTGTTAATAGAAGTAGATAGTTTAAATGCAGATGTCACGTCGGACGACCGACGTGTTGCTGATGACGTCACCCGCGACGCATCATAGGTTAAGTTAATTATAAGTCATTACTTATAAGTTAATTTGCTATAAGTAATTTGTATCTGCGAGCGCGCCAAGACGCTTCACAGTGCGTCATCGGGTGCTAGCGAGCCCCACCACAACACCCAGTTGCGTCACACTCCCCCTCCCAACACGGACCCCGAGCGAAGAAGGTCCGTGCAGCCCCTAGAAAAACGGGAGCTCGCTTCTTGACCGCGCTGAGTCGCGCCAACACCTGGCGATTTCAATCTTAACCTTCCGTCACGCGTTTCTAGTTCCAAACGATCCTAGTTCTTATTATTCCAAGTTAATTTCTATTTTATATCTTACACTTAGTTCGCTTCGATTAAATATTTTGTATTTTTGTTATATTTTCAATTATTAAATTAGTATTAACCATTAACGAGTCCAGATCATTCCACATCCAGCCCCACGCGTGGTGAAGTGCAGCGTGAACCATCGCCTTAGCAACTATTCCCTCGCTGTGCGTCTGAGCCCACCAGGCAGTCTCGGCGCAGTGACGGAATCTCGCGCATTAGGAATCGAATCCTTCCCTTACACGTGCGCCCGAGCCCACCAGGCAGTCTCGGCACGTGAACGGAAGGCTCTCGCATGAATCTGTACTGTCCGCCTTCCCCGTAAATTGTTAATTTAAAAAGCACTTCATGCCGCGTCGTGCCGGACGGAAATACCAACTCAAACGCCTTGCCCGCGAGTACGAGGCGGACGTTTCTAATTACCGACTCAGCTCATACATCGGTGTCTATTCGGTTCCGTCCATCATCCGCGAAACCGCGCATCCTGCGAAGGTAAGGATTGTCACCGGACCGCCCCGATCGCAGCCGCGAGAAACCCGGGAAGAAGCCAGGGGTCCAGTGCCGGTGAAAAGGGCGGCCGTCGTGAACGGCCGAGATTATAAGTTAACCCCTGTTAACGTGTCACCTACCAACCACGACGTCTCCAGAATACCTGACCGAGACCCGAGGAAACTATTGTACGCCAAGGTCAACGCTCAACGGCAACAATAGGGACGTAACCGAACAGCGTGGGTGAGGGCCGTTAAACCGCGACACGCGAATCCCCGAGTCATACGACGGACGTACGCGCCGCGTGGACCGAAAAGTCAGTACGACTTACGTCTTTATTCCGCGTTGGGACTCGCGACCCCTTTTCGCGACCCGCGGGACGTAACAATTTATATATCTTTTGTTATTTGTTTTATACTTTGTATTTTCTGTAAACGTCTACGATTTGTTTAAATTATACCATCGGCATAAACGTTACCTAAGCTCCCCTTGAATCCACGTCTTGTTCTCTTCCCGCCAGGCGTTGCTCTCCACTGCGATATAAACGATACCCCGCACTAACCGGAACGGGTTACCGCTCGTCCGTTCCATTGCGTTTCTTTTGCTACCAAGGGCCAATCCCTCCCGGAAAGGCCCCAGGTCGTAACAGTATGCACCACTTCCGACCTTATTTACAAGCATAGGGCGTAGTGCTATTCCTCTTCAACGCATAGCCGACGAGAGCATGCGTTCTCCCTCGCACTCGTTACCTGCATAGGACGACGTGCCATCCCTTATTATCGCACGGACAAACCGATGCGCTTTCTCTCGCACTCGTTACAAGCATAGGACGATGTGCCCTTCCTTTACTATCGCACGGACAACCGTTGCGCTTCTCCTCCCACACACAGCTAAAGTAGGGCCCTATGCCTATCTTACTTTTGCACGAGATAAACTCGGCAACTTTCTTTGTCCGATGCACCGGACCATCTTTATCCCACTTCAACTCAAGGATGCTGCAACCCTCTCTTTTTACAAGGAAGTTTTCCTTCCAAAATACAGATGGCTTTTTTCGGCAGCTCAGTTTTCCCGCAAGTAAAATGGTAAGGACCCCTACGTAACTACCCAACCTCCTAAAAAATCTCGAAGTTCATCCAGCGTCCACCAGATAACTTCTCTTGTTATCCTGACTTTCTCGCAAGTAAAGATATACCGTACCGCACATAAATACCCTGACGCAGCATACAGAATTTGGAAAATCTCTCTACAAGCTTTTCTGAAATTCCCCAGCGATTCATAGCAGACTTTGGTGCGTGTCTCTAGCACATAGCGAGCTTAAAATCGTCGTGATAACCCGCTGACGCACGGTGCGGCTAGTTTTCGCACGACTGAAGCCATCAATACCCTCTCTTACCTGAGAGATAAAACACCTGCAGAAGACGAGGCACAGATGAGTGTCAACCCTTCCACGGACAACGAGAGAGACCACCAGGAAAAGCACGGAGGAAAACTTGGCGAGGAGGACGACGCCACCAACTGAACCAACTCAAAAAACAGTTCAGGGTCGAAGGAACCACGGAAACTGCTCCCGTTACCTGGGCCAAGGATCAACCTCCCGCCACCACAGAGGAGCCACTCCCCCTGCCCACCTGGAAACTCGCTCGTCTCACTCTCCCCTCTAGAACAGCCCCTACTTCTATTCTGCCGACGAAACCGACCCTCGAGTCGCATTCTATAATAATTTATTGTTCCCCGAGCCCCCAGAAAAAACCAACGACTATAGTTTTATAGAACGACTTCTCTCAATCCTATAAATATTGTTTTCTCCAGCTTTCTTCTTTTTTTCATATACATATATATATATTTATTATTGTTTTAACTTATCTCTGTTCATATATATATTAGTCTACTCGTTATTTTATATTATATTCTTGTACTCATTGTAAACGTACACACACACACACACACACACACACATCAACTGGAACGGGTTCGGAGAGCGGAGAGAGGATAGAAGGAGGAGGCGAATTGTTGTAAAAATTTTAACCCTGAGGGGAACAATAATAAACTACTACTTATTAACGAAACATTTGTAAGCTCTCTAGCTTATGCGCTATATCAAATTCCTACTTGTAAAGTCAATCTGATTCAGCACCAAATTCTGAATAAATCAAACCTTTTGTTGTTTTTTTGTAAAATCTCGAGTACATTTAACCAGTCCTCAATTTCCCGAACCGAA
This sequence comes from Halictus ligatus, assembly GCA_028454255.1. Lineage (NCBI taxonomy): Eukaryota > Metazoa > Arthropoda > Insecta > Hymenoptera > Halictidae > Halictus > Halictus ligatus. Next base: position 7,413 of record JAQQRO010000152.1, read on the forward strand.
GCTGGTGAATGATCCCCAGAAACTACAATAAAATCCGCCCCATCTGGGACGTAACAAACTCCTTGATGACCTCATCAGGGAACATGAGGAAAGCGAGGCGAAAGGCAGGCAGTTCCGAATCGAACTGCATAATGAGAACAAGGCACTAAAAGCACAATTGAAGGCACAACAGGAGCAGAGCTCCGTGCCAGACAAACTAACAGAACAAATCAATGAGCTGTCTGCAAAGATAGACTCCATCATGTCCGAGAAGAGTCGTGCTCAAGAGGCCCCGCCTTCCGAGCCGCTCTTCTACTCGGACATTATAAAGGCCAATAATACAACAAGGCAAGTGGCTAAAATGACTCCTATTACAAAGTCCAAGCCAACCGCAGCCATGTACCCTGTTAAGGGTAGTAAAATAAAGAATAGCGACGAGACCAAGAAGGTACTGTCGGATTGTGTCAATTCGACAGAGCAGAAAATAAGGATCCAGAACCTGAGGAAGCTCGAGACCTCCGGAATCCTGATAGAGACTAACACGGCTAAGGACCTTGAGCAAGTCCTTAGCAAGAAAAGACTTCTAGAAAACTTATCTTCCTGCAATACACGCAGTGAAGATCGGGTTACACCCGGAGGAACAACAGGAGGGGTGTCAAATTATGCCAAATTATAAGAAAAGATGCCGATTTCGTAGAAAAAGGATCCTGTCGGTACAGAATTGACTAGTCAGGAGACATCAAGAAGATAAAAAGATGCAAGGTAAAGACTCCTGAGCCAGCGTCTTTGAAAATCCAAGGACTGGCCATCCTATAAAGAAGGGGATTAACTCCTCAACAACAATCAGTAGTTCAGTTCCTTCTTTCGAAGTCTTACAGTAGTTTTTGTTCTAGTTTAAAATTCCGTGATTTCCTTTAAGTTGTTCCGTTGCAAATCGTTTGGTACCGGTGTCAGCAGTTCCAACTCATTGTAACCTAATCCAAAGCCTGGACCTCAGTAATATTATTGTCACTATTATTACAGTCATAATCACACTACTTGTATTAAACACTCTCGTATGTGCGCATTCCAAATATTATTTGTAAAATCGAACTTGTAATATCTGATTCAGAATCGCTATTTCAAAATAAATCGACAATTTTGGTGTTTTTGAAATAAGAATATAACATTATTTAAACGATACCCAATTTCCCAAAATTGAGTGGAAACGGCGCTCCACCACCTGGTTGGTATCATTGGAGGAGTGCTGACAATTCGGAACACGGATTTAGGTGTCCCCTTAGGCATCGATAGCTATGGTTCTATAACAATTATTTCTCGGTTCTCTATTCCAGTTCTAGTATTGGTTATATTTCGATTCTATTATTTTGTTCGGCCATATATCAGAATATACAATGTATACAATCAAATGAATCATCGAGAATAGACAATCGTATTTATGTAAATAATTGTTTAAGTAATAGATAAGAAAAAATAATTATTTAAATAAGACAGTTATGTTCCGTTATAAGACGACGGCGTTGTTCCGAAATAAGGAAATCGCTATTGCCTCCCGCCGCTTAGTGTCGGAACATGAGGGTGTCATATTTTATGTTTTTCCAACGAAAGATTCCCTCCAAATATAAAAGTGATAAAATTTTATCCCCACTACTATGGGGGAATTTTGATTATACTTATTTAAGAAGCAAGGAATGATTAAAACGCAAAGAAGGACAGTGCGTAGAAAGAAGGAAATGCACAGAGTCGTAGTAGTCGACATAGACACAAAACTTTCCTTTTTTTTCCTTTTTTTTTTCATAATGTGTACTAACATATTTGGAATATTTTTCTGATTAAAATAGGTTAAACACGACATAATTTGGAATTTTTTACTTCTGTACTAATTTATAGTAGATCCTCTTTGATCTTTATCTCAAGGTTTTCATCGCTCAGCTGTCATAGTGGTCGCCTTCGTGTTCTTCAGTACTGATGAAATACATGTATGATGGATTCTTGAACAGAAGCAGGGAAGGCACAAGTTTCCTGTTCACAAAACGGACATTGGTGCCGTTTTTCGAGACAGAACATATCAAAACATCTTTGCGGATGATATTCTTCCGATACCGTTTACTGCCAGAAGGAGGACAACTCGCCTCTTGCTGACTCTCCATCTTGGTTCTCTCTCGACTCACTCGAGAACAAAGTCAAGCCAAATACAATATATACATATGCAGCAGAATGAGAGGGCATGTTATACTTGTACCACTGTATAGCCACATATATATATTGCTAGGACGGCTGTGGGCCGCGACGCTTCTGCTGCCTGGCATGTTCGTGCACGCAATGGTATGAGTGCTGAGCTTGTTTGCAGATGCAGGCCAGGAATCCGGTGTTGCATCCCGGATTTCGGGAACAGCTTTATGATCTTGCGCTATCTCTCCCCTCCTCTTGCTGACTCTCCATCATGCTCTTCTCTCGACTCACTAGAGAACAAAGTCAAGCTAAATACAGTTACACTTGTACCACTGCTCGGCCGGCTACTTTATAATTCGCCGCTACATTCGAGCCTCTCGCAAAGTCAAACCACATAGGTAGTGTGATCCGAGAAACGGCATTTCCATTTCTCCAACGAAACTGTATTGATTATACATCTCCACTCACACCAACATCTTTCTTCTTGATATTTTGCTGTACTGGTCTCCGCAATTCGTTAACTTCTCTCTAATCTTCATCTTAACTTCTCTGTAATCTTCATCTTCGTTTTCATTTTCATTTTTGCTATCGATAAAGTATCAGCGTCATGTTCTTTATCTTCGCAGTTCCTTACCATTGTTTTGTGACAACAGTAAAACTGTGCATTACAGGATGATCAATTAGTAATGCACCGGGTTCCATTAAACCACCAATTCAATGAATGTGATGAGGCTTCCCCGGTTCCAGAAGTGGTCAGTGTAAATATAATGTAAAGATCTAGTGAATGACCTACACTGCCATCAGCGGTCAAAATTCGCTTGCACTATCCCGACAGTGATCATTATAATCATCCGAATTCCATTCGATAATTCAAAGAGTGATCAATGAACAAGACATTGTACTTTCTTTTTAGATTTATGAGATTTTTATGGTTGAAAAGAGACCAAGCTCGATACAGTTTTAATGATATTTACTTGTATTCTAGCGAGCTATGGTCACTCATTAAATAAGTATACATGATCAAAATTATGCCGTGATTACATTCATTTCAATCAATCCCTCTTTGTGGTCACCGCGCTGTCCTTCTCTATAGTCGACAAACATCAAATAACGTAGTGAATACCTACAACCTACTCGATCATTGATACAGTTTTCTTTCGAAATAAGACGACGATCCTTTTTCATAACAAGAAAATGTTCACCCCTCTTTTTCTTTTAAGGTTGTCCGCTC
>JAQQRO010000153.1:0-10784 GCA_028454255.1 Halictus ligatus
GAATTCATAAAAAAAGATTTTGCCTTTGTAATACATAATTGTGCATAAAATATTTGTTCTTAAAGTATGAAACTTACCTGGTTGTAAAACTTTATAAGAAACGTATACGAATACATATTTGTTGGAACCTCAAACGACTTAGATCATTTTCCAAATGAATGATTTATCTGAGAAATGACTTATTACCAGGGGGAGATTATAAATTTCATTTAAAAAAAAAAAACGTATTACACACTTAATCAACTGTAATTAATTTGAAAATATTAATTTTCTTCTTCGATTACGAAAGATTCAACTTCTGTTTAACATATAATGATGTACTTCTCCGGAAATGACTCGACATAAAGAATACAAATGACTTAGGCCACTATCGAAACAAACGTAACATGAAATTGAAATGACTAAGCTCAATTACAATACAATTTATGAACATTTGAAGCAAACAATTTTCCATAATATAGTAAAATACAATCGATGTAATACGAAATAAGTGGGAAGTTACATTTTTTGGTAATTGTAACAGACCATTTTCATAATTAACGGCATATTTATAAGTGGATTGCAGACCTTTGTTAAGTATAAAAATTGTTCGAATCAATTGCAAGAATATAATTGCCATTTAAAAGTTTCTTTCTTTCCGTAATAAACCGAACAAGTTGAAGATAGTATGTACATCATCATTCTCAATTCTTCTAATCTTCCTATTGTTTGAAATTCTGCCCACAAGTTTTTTTTTCATAAATGCATAAAAACCGCAATCCACTTATAAGAATTAAATACTATACTAAATTTATTTATTCATACATATATCCCGGGGTATAAAGCATGGAAAGTTTAAGTGCGCTCTTGTAATTTTTACAAGATAAATGTTTAATTATAGAAGTGAAAGAATTAAAAGAATTTAAGAATGTCGATGCGGTGTTTACATTTTGTTGAAATTATTCAAGAATTTCAATTGTGTTTGGTTTCTGTTTCGTACTATTGATGCAAACGATTTTGATGTTACATTATAATCCGCGCTTTATTAATAAGAAAAGACAATCCTCTGACTTTAAAATATAATAGAGTTTTGTATCTTGTAAAAAATAGTTTGTACGCAATTTTAATAGTAGTATTTAAGGAAAGAATTTCAATCAGGGGGAAGAGCAGAATTAAGTTTGATAGTAACGAAGTATGCTGTTCATAAAGGTTAAGAATCACAAACATAGTTATAATAAATTCATTTTTCATATAGATTGTGCAGAATCCATTGATAAAATCGTTGAGTGTAAGTAGTTTTCATCTAATCACAGTTATCTGCATTCGCAATGAGTCACAACTAAATAGTTAAAATTTGGTACCCGTTTGTATTTATGAGCAAACAAATTTACGTTACAATCCATTAAAACCAAAACAATTTATCTTTTTAATTGATCAATGCTTATAGGTTGATCTTCAACCTATAATGATATTCAACACTAAAATTCAATTTATTCAGGTATCGTATAAGTTTTCTGAAAGCATCTTCCAATTTCAATAATTGTGGAATAAGAAGTTTGAGATCGAACATTTAGCCAAATAGGTTTAGTATTAAACGAGGACGAATGCGACACAGCGTCTACTTCAGATTTTCTCGAAATCGCGGCGTCGTATGAAAAATGTTATTCCCTTTTTTCGACTTATTTTTTTATTTAGATTCGATGGTGTGCCACCAATTGCGAGCAACCCTGTGTTTTTGATGGGAGCGAAGGATGGGATATTTTTCACGGCACCCCGTGTAGAATGGTAGCACGGCCGCCGATGCACATATCCTGCATGTATACGCGTATACGCAGGACATCTCGAGCCTGTGTGCAGGAGTTACCCGTACATAAGCCTGGATCCCGTTCGTCGGCTACGTCGGGGAAATATACGGACACGTATTTGCCGATATTATCGCCACCTTAAGCCCATCTCCCGAGCTACGTCTCTCTCTCTTTTTCCCCCCAAGAGGCTTCTAAATATTGATTCGATAGAAATTATGTATGGCTACGGAGCAACGCCTCCAATGAATCTTGCAACCGTGTCGGCCGCGCTCGGGAGTAATAAGAATTTTTTCCAGCAACGGCATATCCACTCGATACCGGCCTCCCAATTTCCCTTAATTAATTTCCACGGTTAATCCTGCGGGACCCATGCTGCACAGCCAGGATCTCCTGAGACAGAATGAAAAATACATTGACTCTTTGCGGGCAATAATTTTTTCAAATATTGGAAATATTTTCCTTAGGAAACTGTGTTAAAATTTTCGGTCCCGTACAATAAAAATATAACGCTGATCTTTATTACGATAATTAAATTTGTTTGTCTGCAACATTAACGATTAAATGCATGGACCTGAAGTCACCAGTATGACGATATTCGTCCTCGAACGATTAATTTCTCACACGCAGTGAACTTTGGTTATTGATGGTGAAAAATGTTCGAAATATTCGTGAAGTAAATTATCTAAAAATGAAACTGACGATTTTCATGAGCTGGTTTCTTTCTTAATATAAAGTAATTATAGCGATAGTTCATGCGAAAATATTAATGAACACTGTTGCGAAAAGTATTGTAACGCGATTCACACGATTCTGGTGGGACAGAATTGTGAAATCGCGCAGTGCCTTGTTATACTTGCGAAAATGATTTTGCTCTACATCTTAAAATTAGTGTCGTACTTTTTCTTTCAAATGTTGCTCAATCCAAATTACACTTCAATTAATTCAATCGAAGGAGTGGGAATACTTCCCCTTTTATGAATGTCAAACGCCTTTACAATTTTGTATTTCATCCATGAATAATTGGCACGAATGCGTAAAATCCACGGTCTAATTATTAAATAAGTTGTTCCGATTTTGTGTTCGACTTTTACGAGAACCAGTGTGGCTAGTTGACGTGTGAAACCAAGTTTTTATTATCGCTATTCTGCAACCTTTACGTACATATTCCGTGCGCATGAAAGTCTAAAAAAAAAAAAAAGATCGGCAAAGCACGGGATTCTGTGACGCTTAAACAAACGTTACATTATTTTTAATCTGCAGCAACTCCGAATAACGTTTTATTTAATTTCACGTCCTCTTTTGTGCGCCAGAAATTGCAGATTTGCGCGAACAGCGTCAGTCTATTTGCGACACGGCCGGTTTGTGTACCGTTCCGTGAATTCCTCGTAGCTTTTCAAAATCACTGTGCACGGTAACCTATTTACGTTCATCTCGAAATCAAAGTTCGGGGGAAACACGCCGGTGTGTATTCATTTCGAATTCATTTGGGTCAGCCGAGAATGGTTTTTTCTCTTCGCATCGTTGAAGCTCCGACGCCAGGCCAGGTTAATGGTATAAATGGGACCCCTATCCTCGTTTCGGTTAGACATGGACACGTTCACGTAAACACGAATATGCAATAAACAATCGGCAAATGGTTCCGGATAGTTAACGTGTCAAGTACGAAACGCGAGTACCAAGGGATATCTTTTTCCTTTCTCCGAGAGATGCTAATCTCTTACGAGCCTTTTCATCGACAAACTATTCGATAAACTTTTCTTAATCCTCGTCCCGCTGGGATGTGTATTAACATTTTTATGAGTGTTAATCGAAAGCTTCGTAATAATCTCTCGTCTGGTAGACAGCGCCGTCATCCCGTTGACGTGTAATTTATACGGCTTCCGGCTGAACAACTCGGAAAAGTTTATAGCTTTTTCCGACAATCTAATAATGCTAGGCGAGCAAAATAGCTTTGACACTTCATCCAAACAATTACGTAGTCGTCAGTGTTTTTTTTTTATCATCCTCTGCTGTACTGGCGGTAGTTATTTCTTTAAACCTTCTTCCATTTGAAAACCACATTTCTGATTTATCTTTTCATTAAGATACAGTTCCAGAGAAATTTGCACAGTTCTTTTAATAATTTTCGTAAGTCGAGAATCATATGATATCGCGCGATTTTACTATTGTCTTTAAAGTTTTGTATTTGGCCAATCCATTTTTAATGCATAAATGCATAAAATCCTACTGAAAATCACTGAATACCATTGATAAAGCCGCAAGCATTTTCCTTTCTCAAACAGCATGATTTCAACCCAGGTCCAAATTAGGCTATTCTCCTCCTGAGTGCAGCAATTAGGAGAGCATAACAAACGGACTACAGCTGGAAAACGGTCAATCATTTCTTCCCAGGCCCTCAATTAACGGTTTTGACAGAAACAAATCTTTTCTTGTAGGACATGGGGGCCAACAAAAGGTTACAGAACGAAACTTACAGGAAATGGTTTCGAATATAATGGTCCCGCGCCATCGAAGGAACTAAACTTGTTGATGAGCCATTGATACGGTCGGTGATCATTAAGTGCATTCCTGCAGCCGCAATCTTTCGCTTCGAATCGGGCTGTCCTGGTAACGAGGGGATGCACGCTCGGCGTTTGTCCGCAAAACGGACCGCATCGGCAACTATTCCACCAATAATGGCCTTTTCTCGCCGGTAGATAACGAGCAAACGCGGTCTCGTCATTGTCCCGTCTAAATGGAACCGCTGTACCCAATTTCTCGAACGGGAGCTTCCTCTGAATCACCCTCGAGTCATCCTTATCCCTTAGTGTTCCGAGTGTCCGCTAAAAATTGCCGAAAGTTTGATAGAGCGATGCACACTAGCGATTTTTCTGAAAAGTGGGACAAAAATCACCATGGCTTGAAATGGGTATAGTCGGATAAGGCGATCAAATGTCCCACCAAACCAAATTTTATTATACAGTGGCCGAAATAATGATAGGTTCACTATCCGCGTCGGCTGATTTACTGTGTTTATTTCTGTTTACATTGTTGGAAGCGTACTGTAGCGTTTGTTATTGTTGTACAAGAGTGTGCCCTACCCACTGTGTAAACAGTCACTCAAATATCAAAAGCGTTAGTGTAAAGACATACCTCTTTAGGTAATATATTGAAAATTATCGTGTACAGGATACGAAATAATCTTAGGTTCACGGTGAAATATTTCAAAAATACTTTTGTCAGTGCAATTTTTTGAACATTTTTGTAAGGTAAAAGACTTAAAAGACTTATAACCTTCACACATTTCGAAAAATATTTTATTTTCGTTTAATACTTTTAGAGCATAATGGGGCGTGGAAAACCGTTAAATGATGGTGAAAAGGGCCAAATTATTGCTTTCCATAATATGGGTCTCTCAAACAGAGAAATTTCAAGGAGGATTGAAAGATCATTAAATTTAATTAATCATTTTTTACAATTACAAGAAAAATAAGGCACTAAAAAATCTACGGGCCGTCCAAAAAAATTAAGTCGAAGGGAGAAAGGGAAGATTCTTCAAGAAGCACGACAAAACAAACTTAATGCGTCTAAAATAAAAATGAAATTAGACTTGCCAGTTGGTGTTCGACGTGTACAGCAAGTTTTAAGATCGAGTGGAACACTTAAATACACTAAAAGGGCGAAAAAACCACCATTAACGAAATTTCACAAAGAAGAACGTTTAAAATTTGCGGAAAATCACATGTCGTGGACCGAAAAATGGAAAACGGTGATATTCTTAGACGAGAAGAAATTTAATTTAGATGGCCCTGGCGGGTTTCAATATTATTGGCACGATCTGCGTGACCAAAAGGAAATAAAAATGGCAAGAGTCCATGGAGGAGGGTGTGTAATGATTTGGGCTGCATTCGGATACAACGGCAAGACCCCGATAATTTGGTTTCCACCAAAAGCTAATGCCGAAAAATATCAGGAAATACTAGAACATGTCCTGGATCAGCATGGAGACGAAATTGGTGGGCCTAATTTAATATTTCAGCACGATAATGCAGCAATACATCGTGCAAAAACTATTAAAACTTGGTTTGAGACAATAAAAGTTGAAGTTTTACCTTGGCCATCAAGAAGTCCCGATTTAAATCCCATAGAAAACCTTTGGGGAATCTTAGCAAGGAAGGTATACGCCAATGGCAAGCAATATTCTAGCGTGTCTGAATTAAAAAATGGGATCAGAGAGGCATGGGCTCAAATTAAATCAGAAACATTAGAAAAATTAGTTGAGACAATGCCACGTAAAATGTTTGAAGTTATTGGAAACAAAGGAGGACCAACTAAGTATTAAATTATTTTTATTTCTGTATTTACTAAATTCTTTATGCAAAAATATATAACGAACCTATGTTTATTTCGCCCATAAGTTTCTAGTTTTGTAATATAAAATTTGTAACAGACAGTAATAAACATTATGTTATTCAATTGAACTGGGTATTTTGTTCATTATATTAGAAAGAATAAATAATAATAAATAAAATCAAAAATATAACATAGAAAACATTTTTATGTCAGCCAGTTAAACTGAACCTATCATTATTTCGGCCACTGTACTATTCGATACGGTCACGGTGTGTCATAGCATCCATATTGACATAAACTATATTGTATTTACAAAGTCATTCAATGGGAAGGTTAAAGGAATGTCGTTCAAGGTATGGGTACAAAATATCCATTTTTTTCTAATAACTCAGAGCTTTTCTTACGTAATGCTATTGTTGCTGTATTGTATAAAACAACTAGCAGTAAAAGAATTCATTGAACAGTTCCAAGATAATTGACATAAAATTAAAACAGTACATATTCAATTCATGGACCATCTCGCAGACCAAATCCGATTAGTGACGGTTTAACTATTTAGAACTGACTATTAGAAAATTCAATTAGCCAGCTTTTAGAGAAATTGGCCGAGTGTGCGGCGTAGGCACAGAAATGGTAAAGCTGCGTCTTCCGGAGAATGATAAGATCGCAGGAAATTTTTCGAGAGCATAGTAGATCGAGCACTATGCGACATGCACGTGAAATTCCGCAGGATCCGATAGCTCTCTCGAGTTTCCGCGGCTCGTGGATTCGCTATGAAGCCACCGCTTCGAGACCGAAACCGAGACCGAGACCGAGACCGAGACCGCGACGGAGCAAACAACTTGACTCTGTGTGCATGCCGACATGACGTTATCGAAGTTCCATGTACCCGCATGCTCGCGAGGATTTGGTGCATGGAAAAGTAAGCTTCTCGAAATAATTAGAGGATCTCGTGTCTCGAGCATGTATCAAGTGCAGTCTGCATTGTACGAGCCTCTTTAATCCGAACGCGCTCTGCTGGTCGAACCCTCGTCCGCACCGAGTACGGATTACCTTCTCGATCCTGTGACTGTTTGCTCAAGTTATTTTACTATTCTACGGAATAACCGTAGTCGACAATATCCTCAAACAAGCCCACCGATTATTGCAATTACATCGTCAGACATTCTATTAAAATGGACAGTGTTTGGCTTCAAAAAATATTCAAACATCAAACTTCCCATTTTTGAAGAGTTGTTAATATTTTTATTGTTATAGGATTTGTTGAGTGTTTGTCTTTTTTCTTTTTTGAGTTCTAAATGAAAAGTGTACAGTGATGTCTCTTACAGCGTATTGGCGAAACGATACTATTACAAATGGTAAAACTATTTTGGTTTCGAAGATTTTATTATGGAACTTTTACCAACATAATTGCGATATTGTACTGATTGAAACGACACCGAACACGACACAATTTCGTTCGCATTTACTCGTTTAATTCGCGATATAGTGGCACCTCGATTATCCTTACTACTCAGTGGAATGTCGGCGTTGGAATTAATCTTGATTGATTTTTATGATGAATTGTGTTATACAAGATACTTCAGTTAATTTGATTACTTCGAATAACTAAACTGTACAATTTATGAAAATTTTGAAACATCGAATTTAAATCACATTTTGCGGAGATTTAAAGGTCACCTTGATTTCTTTAAATGTTCTAAACCTAATAGTTAACGAGATACATGTTATCGAAATAAGTTATTTCTATCTGGAAACTTGGAGGTCCCTCGACTTGAACATGGTAAGAACGCATTGAAAATTATTTTAATCTCGTTAATTATTACTCTATCAATTTATTACTCTATTGAGATAAGATACAAAAAGTAAGTCATTCCATTTAAAAGAATTTTCGAAACGGCTTCATTCACAGAAAACACAGGTATACATATAAAAAGAAGTCAATTCGAAGTCATTTGAATTGGATATTTTGAAAGTTTCAGAAAGTGCATAGTATAATAGTTACTCGAAGTAATAAAGTTAGCCGAAACACCCGGTATATGGATCGCTTTACATTGTAATTACATTAAGATCTTTTCACTCTGAATTGCTATTATTCTTTTATGAAGTATCGATGCTGGGGATTTTCGAATACACAATTAGCAAGACAACAAGCAATTAATTTTTAAGAGTAACATGAAACATTAAACAAACACAACTTTTCTCTTAAATTAACTTACTATAAAGTAAACACCATTATAACCAACGTGTTCTCATTTACAAGATTGTTATCTCCATTTTCGTAGTGCTTCTAACCGTCAACGAATAGTACGTTAATTAATCACCACATTTTGACCAAAAATTACACAATGCTATCGTCAACATGTTATTTCTCCGCGCATATAAAAAAACCACGACCGTCGCATTAATTGACGTTAAAATAAAAATTGATTTAAATTGAAAATTGAAGACAGGATATTAAAGATTAGCATTGCACCTTAAAGTTTTATATACTTGTAGACTGTAATGATATTTCTTGCTGAAAACGTTTTATAAGATTTGTATTCTAAAATCAAATTCATATGCAACAACCTGATATAGTGAATTCTCTATATATGTCGCCGAAGCATGTCCGATAAATGTCGGAGAATTATCTGTGTGGAGAATTCACTGTGGTATGTATTCGTCACGTGAATAAGAAATATGGTTTCCACTACTGTGGCTCTTAAATATAATTTAGTAATAGTTGTGTAAAATGTTAAGAAGGCAACAGAGTGGAACGGTATTGGAACCGGAGCAACAACAGTCGGTTTAGATGAATAGGATTATTCGGGCTTGGAGAGGTTTACGTTTCCAGCCCCGATAGTTTCTGGGCTCATGTGGCCCCGATAAGAGCGATTCGGTTACAAGATTAAGGAAAGTTACATGATCTGATAGGTCGAGGTCCCACACAGCGACCGATAATGATGACCACTAGGATTACTTGATCTGATAAGCACAACGCACGAACACCCACTACGCGATACCGATAACCTTGGACACACAGGATCTGATTACCGCGAACCCAAATCTGCGGAGCCTAGGCAAGGACATCTATCCTGACTCATCCGAGTCAGTGGACAAAGCTTGCGAGACTAGAGCTCGATAATTGTTGCAGACGACACGACGCGACGTTCGCCGGGAACGACCACATCGAAAGGTATAAGGGCAATTAGGTAATGGGTTCATGGTACTCCGTGTCGGCACGTTCTCTCCTTCTATCTACCTTGCTCTCGTGACGCTTCGCAGATAAGAATGTGTACGAATGTGTTGGTAGAAGGATCGACGAGTTTCGAGCTTTTCGGATATCTTCCGAGTTAAAAACTGGCGTACAGATTCTTTCAGATTTCACCTTTTACAATGCGGATCTGCGATATTTTGTTTCATAAAATCGGAGCTTTTCCGAAATCTAATTTGTATGTTCAGGAGTTGTTCCTTGCAATTTTCTCTATTGGTTTTTATTACAAAATTAGAGTTTACACGGCACTCTCAGTATGTTCATTACAACACCGCGCAAAAAATTAGCATCTTAATGCGGTTCAGAGTTATGCACAGAGACAGCACAAACGTGTAAATTAACAATTCATCGTTCAGAAATAATAAAAAAAATTGCAACTTCGTAGTCCAAAAGGGAATGGCATACTCAGCTCGTTTATGGCAACGTTGTACACAATAATAGAAAATTAATTGGTTAGCTGTGCACAACGAACATACTCGTCATAGAATAAAACTAATTACTTGCTGTTTATATTAAAATTTCCGCAGTCTAGTCACGACGAAAAGCAAAATGGCACCACCGCAGATCGATGTAGTCTTCAGGAATCTGTTAGCGACGCTTTACAAGCTGGAATATAGCATAATATAATAGAACGTGCTGGAATATATTATAATGTACTAGAATGTAGTAAAATATGCTAAAATATAACATGATATACTAAAATGTAGTATAATATGCTAGGATATGAATAATAGAATTTTGTAAAATATGCTAGAATATAATGTGATATACTAGAACGTAGTATAATATGCTAGAATTAGAACATCTATCCCAAAAATGTTGAATTCTTTGAAAAGAATGATTCCTAAGGTGATTTGAAATAACTTTCTCCTGTATGAAAATGTTCTCCGCCGCTTTGTTCAGGAGTTATTGACGAAAAACACGGACGAATCAGAGCACGACTATAGCGGGCAGTTTCCGGTTTGACGACAGGTCCCGCTGAGCGTAGCGTTGGCATTGGCCGAGCCGGAATCCGTCTACTGTGGTTGTACGCTGATTGGTTCACGTTTTTCGTTTATAATTCCTGAACAAAACCCCAGGGAACATTTTCGTAAAGGAAAAAGTTATTTCAAATTACCTTAGAAATCACCATTTGCAAGGGAATACAACATTTTTGGGACACCCTGTGTAATAGTGTACTAGATATAATATATTATATTACAATATAATATGATTTGTCAGAATATAATGACATGCTACAATATAGCATGATGCGACGAATATAATACAGTATAATTTGCTAAAATATACTAGAATAGCCCACAACATACTACCTACAGTAGCTCACGAAAGTATTCGAACGCTTCCAATCTACATCGTTAACAAATAAAATACACCCGTTGGGTTTAAGTTTTCAAAATAAGATTGTAAAT
>JAQQRO010000154.1:0-10759 GCA_028454255.1 Halictus ligatus
AAATTTGTAACGATTAGCGTTGTAAAGGAATGTGTCCAGTCCAGTCGTGGCGTACAGAATCGGCCATAATTTTTATACAACGCGCGCAGAGTATAGCGTAGATTTCGCGAGAGCCACAGCTTCCGATTCTGAGATTGCTCTAGCCGGTATTTTCCAACTTTCGTGGCGGCGATCGACCCCGCGATCGCCTGATTTCTCTCGGAATGGTCACTTGGAAAATAAAGTTCATCAATAGGTGGTCGGCGGAGCGAACAGTCTGAAAATCAGGATTATCCAACCGTATCGTCCTATTCTCCGTGGGAACCTTTGAGATAGCAGAAAGGATCTCTTTCCAATCGATTGCATTATTGCATCAGCTCCGAGGCATATTTCGATATTACGTATTAGGTATGGATTGCTTTTCACTTGTCGCGAGCCTGAACTTCGAACGATCAAACGACAATTTTGTTACTCGATAAAGCAGTTTTATGCATACCAGTTTCTTCAACAAATGGAAAGGAACTCGACGATTCGATAGATCGTTCAACGCCGATGACAATTTCATGCTTAAACTCTAAGTTATTCTTGGTAATACAGTTTAGTCATTTTTCGAGAAAGAAGTTTATCAGGGTTCTTTTAGATAAAGCACAGTTATTAATAATGCTAGTAATAGGTTTCCGATAGGTACAGTGCCGATATCTTTCATTTACCGTAATATATAATAAATGTTGTTATCGCGTATTACAAGAAGAAAAATTTCCGGCTGTTCTACGTTACTCTACGCACTTTTTGAGTTTGAAGCACTGTTCCAAGCGTACTTATGCTTTTCCTCGAATTTTCTACGTCGGAGGAAAGGGGAAAAATGTTTTTTCTCTTGCTAGTGAGAGTGTATATAATATCAATAATTGTATATTTACTTCATCTTCGTACATTATTCTATGTAGGGTATTGTATTAGAGTTTAATCCCTTTTCTAGCTGATACAGAAATGATTATATTGCTATGATATTGTGTGGTTGAAGAGATTTAACATACAATTCTTGATTAACCCCTTCCCGTACTTCAACGAGTCCGACTCGTGATGAAGATTTTGTGATGAACATCATGAGTCAGAGTCGTGGAGTGATTTACAAATGACTGTATCACAGGTATACACATTTCGGCTAGTATTGCAACCGTTTTCGAGCATCGATCTGGTCTGTTTATCGCGCATTCACCCCTACCGTTTGGGCCCGGATTTCGTCGAATTAAACGGGAAGGGGTTAACGCAGAAAATAGTTCGAACCTTTCCCAGTATTTCCGGGGTTCCTTGGAACTCTCAAGTGACGTCAACACGGTGGAATACTCCCTAAATAAAACGTTGATACAGGTGCCACGCAAGAGGGTGCCAAGGATGGTTGTCTCTGGTTCATCAGCCCCGATTGGTCAACGTTGGGACAAGCTAATGTGTGGGCGGATGCTGCTTCCCAGGTCTTCTATTCTCTCGGCATCGGATGCGGGTCGCTGATCACCCTCTCCAGCTACAACAATTTCAATAATAATTGTCACAGGTGAGATTCGACCGCTAATAACGATTCGACCGTTAATAATGATTCAACTGTGTGCCCCCCAGTGGAGGGGATAGCCGACTAAGATCGCTTAGCTCCGTTCGGCTTCGATGAAGACTATACTGTACATCCAATATTAGCTAAAAGTCAGTCAAGACTCTTCAATGTCATAGTTCTTTTCTGGAAGTGAAAATTTTATTCTATGCCTATGTATTCTACAATGGCTACGTATCGAGAATAAAATAGAATTTGACTTTGGCTTAAAGGAAATTAATTACTAACGTATTCAGTGGACTCCGTTGAAGGCTTTACAGTAGATTCCGTTGATGAAGACTTTACTGTAGATCCAATATCAGCTAAGAGTCTGAACTTTTTGCCATAATTCCTTGCTGGAAGAAGAAAATTTTATTCCATGCCTATGTATTCTACAATGGCTACGTATCGAGAATAAAATAGAATTTGACTTTGGCTTAAAGGAAATTAATTACTAACGTATTCAGTGGACTCCGTTGAAGACTTTACTGTAGATCCAATATCAGCTAAAAGTCAGAACTTCTTTGCCATAATTCCTTGCTGGAAGAAGAAAATTTTATTCCATGCCTATGTATTCTACAATGGCTACGTATCGAGAATAAAATAGGATTTGACTTTGGCTTAAAGGAAATTAATTACTAACGTATTCAGTGGATTCCATTGAAGACTTTACTGTAGATCCAATATCAGCTAAAAGTCAGAACTTCTTTGCCATAATTCCTTGCTCGAAGAAGAAAATTTTATTCCATGCTTATGTATTCTACAATGGCTAGCTATAGAGAATAAAATAGAATTTGACTTTGGCTTAAAGGAAATTAATTACTAACGTATTCAGTGGATTCCATTGAAGACTTTACTGTAGATCCAATATCAGCTAAAAGTCAGAACTTTTTGCCATAATTCCTTGCTGGAAGAAGAAAATTTTATTCCATGCCTATGTATTCCACAATGGCAACGTATCGAGAATAAAATAGAATTTGACTTTGGCTTAAAGGAAATTAATTACTAACGTATTCAGTGGATTCCATTGAAGACTTTACTGTAGATCCAATATCAGCTAAGAGTCAGAACTTTTTGCCATAATTCCTTGCTGGAAGAAGAAAATTTTATTCCATGCCTATGTATTCCACAATGGCAACGTATCGAGAATAAAATAGAATTTGACTTTGGCTTAAAGGAAATTAATTACTAACGTATTCAGTGGATTCCGTTGGAACACTTCATCACCGGTCTGACCCGATATCGTACCGCGAGGGGTCAAAAGGGTGAACGTTCGAAGAACCACCGCTGGCATAATCCTACAATACCGAAAGCGTGTACACGGTAAAAAAAGGGCGTTCGTCTGTACTTTTTACTTCCGGCCGGGGAAGTTGTTGTCCGTCGGTCGCTGCAACATCGGGGGTTGGGGGGAGAGGGGGTGGCACCGTGCATCGCGTACGAAAACACATCCGTAACGAGGGGATTCTGCGGAACGAATTAACCATGCCGAGTTTCTAATGACGTAATTCCCCGCACGATGCTTAAGCTACAGCTTCCGCGCTGGATGGCGGGGGGTGTGTGTGCATTTTCGACAGTGCGCGCGATGCACACGGCGGTGCACTTGGGCCCGGAAACCGTCCGATATTTCGTTTCGCGTAAGGTAAACCGGCGGGCGAGTTCGGTCTTGATCCTCGGCCCGGTTTAAAGGAGCCTCGGCGGCGTTCACGTTCTCGAAATATTGCTGAAAGTCGTAATTAGCATTATTATTCGGCGGGAGCGAGGCTCTCGCGCGTTCCGCCAGGCGATACAATTCGCCGCACGTTGCATCGCGCTTGTATAAATTATATCAGTGCCGGTGCAAGTCGAATGAACAAACGCCCCCGAGCATATAATTCGTACGACCCGACCCGACCCGACTCGGCCCGCGTTGCGCCGCGCAGCGCCGCGCAGCGCCGCACAGGTCGCGCCGGCTGGCCAACTTTTACTAGCGGCTATTAATTGTTCTTCCTCGTCACCTGACTGCGTCGGAGGCGTTCTCCTCTTATCGCGGGGACGCGTTTTATATTTCCGGAGGAGTACGTCTCACTCGCCGCTGGAAACACGCCGACCGTTGACACATTAATGGCGGCGGATCTTGACGAAAGTATGCTAGGTTACGCCCCGCCTCGTTTTTCGTCATTGTGTAAAAATTTTGACTTAAAATAGTTAAAAAATGATAAAAGCCGTATTACTACGACTCCCGCCTTTAAGCTACAGTCGAGATAAATCGTAGTGCTACGACTCCCTCCTGTAATATGTTAATTACGACGTTAATAAGCGACATTTGCCCGAAAAACGAACTTTTCATTTTGGACCCCGGAAATGAAAGAATTAGTACATTTCAATCAATATTACGGTTGTAATAAACATCGAAACTTTAAGAACAGCATTTTTCGACACAAAAATTGTTTCTCCTTAATGAGATATCCTCCTATTATTATCCTATTTAATATTTCTTCTCAATTTTTTATTTTTTGAAATTGAAGAGCAGACTTTTGCGATGAAAAGTCTTGTTTTTCTAATAGCAATTCGCGCACGTATTCTATTAAAGAAACAATGTTGAATATAGTTCCTCGAAAGGACTTCCACCGATCAGTCGACATGCTTTTCCAAAGTATAAGAAGGCAGACCACCGACTCGAGAAAGCTAGTAGAGTCGCAAACTAGTAGTCACAAGCTAGTAGAGTTCTCGCCCAGTCGTAGATTCGCAATCAATCTATCGCGACAGCTTTTATGAATAAACGACTCAGTTGGAAAACCTGATTTGGAACACTTATTCGAAGGCGTCCGGCTCCGATAACCCAGATCCTTCAGTGGGATTGGTTGTGGGAAATTTGGGTCGTCTGGGGTGCACTCGGACGATATTGCGCTGCATAATTAATCTCGATGAATAGACTTTACTTCAATCCGCGGACGTGACAGACAATTGTGAACGACACTGTAGAATAAAACGGCTATGTCGATGAAAATGGAAACAGTAATTGAGAAGAAGTCTTCTCGTGTCACTTTACTTCACTAGTGAAAAAGTAGATCGAGTGACGCTAACCCCTCGCAGCTGAACTTATGCGACGACGAGCGTCGCAAGAAGACGCGACGAGACGTGAGAACGTGGTATCAATGAAACCGGCAAAAATGACCGATCGATCGCACCTATGCCCGACGTTCCACTCCCCCCCTGCGAACGTCCAACATAATGTCAGCAATAAAAGTGTCCACGAGAAAAAATTCCTTTGTGGCTAGAGTCCCTATATCTTCGCGCAGCTGCCGGCCATCGTCTTTGCGATTCTTCCCCATTGTTAATGGTCCGATCATAGCCCGCGAACTCGGAGGTATAGCCCGATACACAGGTGTTCGACTGTGCGGCAACTCTGCCCTGTCAGTCCGAACGATTCATATTTCATTCAGATTCGTCGTTGACATAGTATTCGCTTAGTTATACAATCTCTTAGCTTCGAACTTTCGCGCCGGCAGAAATATGCCCATTGGGCAACGCGGTTGCGGAGCGTTGCCCTTTAAAGCCAGTACTGTCCAGGCTTTACCCGCGGTCTTCGCCTAATCTACTTCCGTCGTCAAGGGAACCAAGTCGCTAAACATAAGGCCATCTAGCGCTACTCGAATCCGACATTCCGACTTCCCTGTCCCTTATTACTATCATTGTCCTTCGTCATCGGCCGATAGCGTCGTTGACGTGCGCCTCTTCAGGGTATAGAATCGCGTTTGAGGATCCGTAGCGGCCCACAAAAGTGTCTGATACTTGAGGAACAGAAATTGCTGAATTTCAACGAACGCAATATAATGTAATCAAACTACAACGCAACAAATACAATTAAGACACGACAAATCAGATTACAGGGGAGCAGATAAAATTACAAATATATTTTTACGCATTGTTGCTACATCTGATGGAGCTCGAAGTCAACAAAATTCCGACGGATCATTGTACGAAATTATTAATAAACGCCCGAAATGAAATCGAATAAGCTTCGTCCCTGTGTACAGTGAACACCGAAGGTGAAGTACATTCGGCTGTGGTTTTCCGTTATGGTTGCAAGGAGGTCGGGGTTCGCTTAATTTCAGGCAATTCGTTATTAATGCGTCTGCGTGAACGATCGCCGCACGGAAATAAGTAAAATAATTTAAACCAAGCGGTGGGTGAACGCTCCTCGAATTTCGCACTTCAAATCAGCCTGTGCGCAACGAATCTAATTAATATTTCGTTCGAATCGCGATTCTGCTCTCTGAACTGGTTCTGTACGCGGTGCGAGTGACAATTACTCGGTCACGAGCTGGCAAGGCGAAACTACAGAGAGAGAGAGAGGGAGAGGGAGAGGGAGAGAGTGTGTCGCCGAAAGGGAGAACGTTTTGCTGCCAGAAATACCGTTCAAATCTGGACCGGTTAAAAAGCGCAATTACACCGACTGATTCCTGCGAGGAAATACAATTTTTTGTCGAGCCTGATTTACTGGCGAAACTTTCCTTCTGAACGCTGCTAAGCCAAACCGCAACCTACTAAAACTTGCACCGCATACTTCGCAACGAAATTCACGCGTCAGTGAACTACTTAAGAATGTTACAGACGAACTGCGGATTTTGTGCATCGCTGACAAGAATGGATATTGGAATTTTCCATATTCTAAAATTAGGATTTTAAATTAATTAGAAGAGAACACTGTTGCTAAAGCAAAATATGAAATAAACCACATACACCCAAAATGTCCCAAAGCCGATAAAAGTCCCAGAACTATTCCCACTGTCGCGAGGTACACCCGGTGAGAGTCCAAGAAGCTTCCTTTTGTGGATGAAATAGTGTAGGGTTACGAATGAGACAGTATATTAGAGTGATTGTTTAGAGTGACTGTGGACGCGATATTGTGGCGCCGACGTGTTTGGGTCTAGAATGAAAGAAAGTCTGTYTGGGCCGAAGTGTGARAGAAGAGTGTTTGGGYCTCGGTGACAAGAGTGAAGTGGCTAGGGSCGCCRRGAAACTGATAAAGAGAGAATGAGAGTGCGAGAGAGGAAGAATGAGAGAGGGCATTATTATAAAAGGGATGAATGCGAAGAATGTCAGTTAGTTGTTAGTTGAGAGTCAGTAGAGAGTCAGTTAGTAGAGCGAGTTGTGGTTGTTGTTGTTATTGTGATTAAATAAAGTGTTTTATTGAGACCGATGTCCTTAAGATCATTCCACCCGTTACGCCGCACCCTATACGTAGGAGTTCCATAAAATATTCCTACAATAGCGTGGACCAAAGAATAGCATCTCCTCTCCGATACTTGTCCAAGTCTGGGCCCGTGTTTCGGACATGCATCGAGCAAACGCTGTAACACATTTCAAATTCCATTGTCCTCAGGGACGCGGTCGTGGTGACGTTCACGAACCTGCTCACCTCCATTTTCGCCGGTTTCGCGATATTCTCCATCTTGGGATTCCTCGCCCACGAGATGCAGGTGCCGATGAAGGAGGTGGTGCAAAGCGGCGCAGGATTGGCCTTCGTCGCGTACCCGGAAGCCGTGGTGCGGATGCCGTTGCCGAACCTCTGGGCCGTTCTGTTCTTCGTGATGCTGTTCATCCTGGGCATCGGTAGCCAAGTAAGTGCGCGCGGCGCAATTGCAAAAATGCCAATTTCCCTCGGCAAAACCGGAACAATCGCAGCGTCGAGTGAGTCGCTTGAAAATTCGAGTACGAGGAGCATTGGCGCGGCATTAAAATCATGCGAACGGCACGGAAAGTTGCAGCAGCCGCGTTCTCGAAGCTGAGGAAAGAGGGGGCGCGTGTCGCGCGGGGTTCATGCCAGCCGACTATGGCGAAAGGTCTCCCGTAGGAAGCCACGGCGTTACGGGAAAGGGCGTAGGCGCGCGGGGGCGACGTCGGTGAATAAAAGGCGCGGGCAAGGGCATTTTGCCGTGTTGTGTAAACTTTTAGAGCGCGCCGTTGTTCCTTGTACGGCGTTATTCCGCGCGAGAAAGAACGGAGGAAGGCTTGCACGCCGGGAAGAATTTCTCGTGGTAGCCGAACCGGCTGAGAAGGCGCCATTCAAGTGGCCCGTAGAACCGGAACGCCCGCGCGCCGGTCTCCCCTGTATTCGTCAAAAGAGCTGCGGGCGAAAATGTGCTTGCAAGTAGCCAGAGACGATCGTTCCGTGTTACTTTTGCATCGCCTCTCGTCTCTTCGCCTCGAGGCTCGTATATCATGGAAAGAGTTATGGTTTGCCGTCCCACTGAAATCCACACCTTTCTTCCTCCTCCGCCTCCTCCTTCTCGCCCTCCATTCTCCCACTCGTCTTTCCCTCTTTTTCCTTCGAACGAGGGAGCGTGGAAAGGTAAACGAGCGGGGATAGAAAGAGAGAGGGAGAGAAAGAGAGGCGGTCGAAAGAAAAGGCAACGGATAAGAGCGGGACACGGCTGCCCACCGGGAAAAGGGGAGTCGAAAGAGCCTTTGTTTTTTACATGCTCCTCTGTCCTCCCTGCAGCCAGCACGTTGAAGGGTAATTAAGACGGACTGCGTCGAAAAGGAAAAAAGGAAAAACAACAACAGAAAACGCAAAAAAATACGAGGGTGGCGCGGTACCCGGCTGAGGGGGTAGTAGGCGTGTGGCGGGGGGTTCGGGGGGGCGCGCGACAAAAAAAAAATCGCAAAAAGGAGAAAGGGGTAACGAGAAACCCCGGGCGGGCGAGCATCGAATCCCCCCGTAGTAACACGGTCGGGTCGTTACTTTTTACGATACACAGTTCGCAGGCGTGCAGGCGATAAACACCGCCATATTGGACCTGCGACCAGATTTACGAAAACACGAGAGCTACGTGGTGCTCGGGATATGCGTCACTTGCTGGCTCCTCGCTGTACCGATGGTGTTCGACGGCGGTATTTACCTGTTCACGCTGATGGACTGGAACACCGCTTCTTGGGCGATACTATTGATCGGCGTCGCGGAGGTCGGCGTGCCGGCCTGGTGTTACGGCTGCAACAAATTCCTGCGTAACATCGCCGAAATGCAAATGCGGTTCGGCTGTTTGCTCCGCAGCTATTGGTGGCTCAGCTGGGTCGCGCTCGCGCCCATCACCTGTCTGGTAAGTGCATTGCGATCTCGCATCCACCTTGTCCGGAGTCTCGACGCGAGCGGCGCCCAGCAGAGGCGAAGGCGGCAACGCGCGAGCGGGCCCGGGCCTGTCGGAGAGCGTCTCGGCATCTTCCGGAACTATGCCCCGAGTTATTCCCCCGTTAATTAACGCGAAGCCAGTTTTACGAATGCTCGATACCAGCCGGGAACGCGCGTACCCGCGGAAGCCGCCGACGCGATTCAACCGGGAACGACGGGACGCCCTTTGTCGAGATAACGGAGAACCGACGGCTCTCGTACTTTGCACCTTCGGCGGGCGAGTTGTTTCGAACGGGGCCATCGCGTTTAGGCGAACAGATTGAACGCTTCGCTTGTTGGAAACTGATTCGACACGCGTCGCGCTCTGATCCCTTTTTCAGAGCGACGAGATCGGCCCTTTCGTGCTCTGGGATAGTCTCCGTGGGTTGTTCTGATGATCTTTTATAGCGACTGAAAATACTGCAGTAATATATACACAATATGTACAGTTTAGATCGAAGTGTTTATGCAGATGGAAATTTGTCGATAGACATTTTATGCAGATGGAAATTTGTCGTAGATGGATATCGTCGGTTCGGATAATCGAGGTTCTACCAAATTGTGATCTGAATAAGCAAATAAGCTCCGTATTATGTTGGTTATTATGTTATGTTGGTGAAAGTTTCACACCGAGATAATTAGAAACGGAACGGTAATCTCGCGAATATCGTGCACATCTTTGCACCTTATATCGGGACATTACTGTAGTGAATCTCTATTCAAAAGTTTTTCCATTTTATTGCACAGTAATTTTTCTAAATTGACAATATTCTTGAGTTTCTTGAATGATTTTACTGGTTTGCGTATCACCTACCCATTTTCATCATGAATGCATAAAAATTCCCAGACTAGCTACAATAATTCAGTGATTGAGGAGGTCATATGTATAATACGAGAGATATAGTTGTGTTACAAGATTTATGAACATGCTTCCTATGTCAAAATCGATAGCACCGTCGTCTTCAAACCGTACATTTAGAAAAATACACGTACAGTATCGTTTTGTAACAAATGATCGACGCGATTCGTGTGAATAGATGTTCCTTGATACGTCGTATCAGATCTATTCACAATAATCTCGCATAATCGTTATTCCATTCATTCTACAGTTTTCACTAATCTCGAAATGATACCTGTGTTCATTAATTTCAAATCACAGCAACTAAAGCATCATCGAGCCCGTATTTGCTATAATTCTTCTGCGTTTTGATTGCATCTGTTTTTCATACGCGTATCCCGGTTTCAGTGCTTTCTTAGCAATACTAAAACTCCGCCGGAAGATCAACCGAACTTTTGTTTGGAACGCCTATTAAAATGATTCTTCTATCTAGCGGCAGTTAAAAAGTTGAAACGTTCGCCACCCACGCAAGCGCCCGTGAGCAATTGATTCGATGGGGAGGAGGAAAAAAAAAAAGGAGAAACTTCATAGTATAATTACCCGAACGACTAGCTTAATTCTATAAGAACATTATAGGCACACATAAAGCAGAAGTCGTTAACTGAATTTTACTTTAAGTGCTCCGTAACATGATTGAATTTCAAACTACTTTTTCCCCGATACAAACTTTTAGAAAGGAAACTCACTGCCTGCATATAAAGGGGGAACAAAAAAGTAAAAAAAAAAAAACAGAGAAGAAAATATGTAATATACGTGTCGCACGCGAAACTGTAGCATAATTTGCAACAACAGCACGTTAAACGTTCCTCGGGTAAATTTTCGTAAGAATTTTTTCGTTTCGCACATAACCAGATAAAAAGTCAACTCAATTACGATCGACAGATTACAAGGAAAATATTTTCGTTAGCATCTTAAAATGGGTCGTCGGGGAACACCGAACGCTGTGATCGTCGATCATAAAAATTTTCATTCTCATTTCGTAACCTATCCTAGCCCATTCTAGCCTATGCTAGCGTATCCTAGCTTATCTTAGACTATCCTAGCGTATCCTAGTATTTCCTAGCCTACCTTAGCCTATCCTAGCCTTTCCTAGCGTATCCTAACGTATCCTAGCCTAGCCTAGCCTATCCTAGCTTATCCTAGCCTATCCTAG